>JAABLK010000253.1:0-38622 GCA_012295415.1 Phytophthora chlamydospora
GACCACCTTCACCTTCTGCGCCGCGAAAGAGCTATCCACCGTGCCACCGACCAACTCCACATCGCTGCCCACCGCATTGCTGTTGCCCTGGACCAGGCTCAGGCGGCCGCCCGAACCGCTACGGACGAGCACACTGCTGCCAAATGATCCACTGCCGGTCTGTAAATTGGCATTCCACGGTTTCTCGGGATTTTCGCCGCTAGCGATGACCACGCTGCCAGCTACTGTATTGCCGCCTTGAGACGATCCTGCTTCAAGTACCAATGACCCACCGTCGCCAGCCATGCTGTCCCCAGCACGAATGCTGACTGCACCGGAGTTGGTTTGAGCTCCTCCGCTGGAAATGGAAACGTCTCCACTTTTACTAAAGCCCGATGACCCGGTTTCGATACTGATATCACCACTACTGCCATCAGGCAAAGCATTAGTGTAGGATCCTGCGTCTGCTGTCGAAATGTCAACACGCCCACTTTGAGACTCGCTGTTCGGTCCAACCTTGAAGCGCTTATGTTGGGCGTGGATAGCTGCAATCAAGTCCATTGTGATCTGTTGCTTGTTCACTTCGTGAAATTGCTCCAAACTGAAGTTTTTCTCAGGAAGCGTAAGCGTTGACACGGTCACATATTCTGGGAATGTTTCCCCCACTTGCTGGGCGATCACACCACGAACAGTCACGTCTGGAATCCCGCGAATTTCCCGCCACATATCCGAGTAGCGATATTTCTTCACCTCGAGAGTCTGAAGACGCTGAAGAATGTCATCTTCGTCAACGTCTTCAATATCGGTCTTGATTCGTCGATCAGATGGGTACGTGATCTCGACAATCTGGGCTGGAACATGGCTGATCATCTTGTCTGGTTGCAAACGCCAGATTATGCCTCCTGGTACTTTAGTCTCCCCGTGAGATACTGTCAGCTCTCCAGTCTTGACGCTAATATTCAGGTTGGTTCCGCCACGGATTTCCATGGATGAAGCAGTGTCAGCCTTCACGCTAATTGATCCATCGCCTGCCACGCTTACGTGGGAAGCATCGGTATTTGTTCCCGATATTGTCGCATCGCCGCCTCCAGACTTCAGTGTCAAGTGCCCGCCTGTTCCAGCAGAAACCGAAATGTTACCTCCGCCCACCCCAGCGCTTCCTGTCAGGATCTCCACGTTCCCGGTAGAACCGGTAGATGAGTTTCCCGTAGAGAGGGTAACATTTCCAGAGGCAGCGGTACCTGCAGCATCGGTAGTTTTAACCAAAACCGACCCTGAAGACATAGAACCAGCTCCTGTGGCTACGCGTACGGACCCGCCAGTCCCCGAAGCAGACTCTCCAGCAGCAAGTGAGATATTCCCGCTGTTTAAGCCGAGGCGGACTACGAAGTTACCTCCGACATTAGAACTGCTGCTCCCAGTACTCATAGCGATTGACCCAGGAACACCAGCACCTGCTACTCCAGTAGACACAGCAATTGACCCAGACACGCCAGTGTCTGTATCACCAGAGCTGAGTGTTACGTTTCCAGTTGTGCCAGTCGTCGATACGCCCGAAGCTGCAGAAACCGAGCCTGAGCGCTCTTGACCGTGTCCCGACACAACCTCAATAAGTCCACTGCTACCACTAACAGAGGCATCTTGAGTTTGAAGCAAGATACCTCCACTGGATGAAATTGCATTCCCGCCACTGATGACGCTGACAGCACCACCTGACGCAGCAACAGCTTCGCCACCTCGAAGAACGACACCTCCTCCAACATCAGTAGCGAAAGAGGCTCCATAACTTTTTCCGCCCACAAGCTCGACAGAACCGCCACGGCCACCACCAGCTTCATCGTCGCCAACTCCTGTTCCACCGACAACAGCGATACTGCCACCAACGGCATCTTTAGCCTGAAGCGCATCTCCACCGGTGATGTTAACCGCTTGACCGTTTCCGGCGATTGCCTTCCCCGCAGCGATTTGGATGCCGACACCATCAGAAACCGCTCCAACACCAGTGCTGAGAATAATAGAACCGACGGAGCTGCTAGCAGAATCGCCTGTTTTCACCGTAACTTGTCCAGAGGAGCCGTCATCTTGCGCAGAGTCTGGGGTCTCCAACGACAAATGACCGCTAGACGTCGCCCAGTTGTACCCCGACACGATAGCAATCTTTCCTCCTCGGGCCGTCGAAGAGTCAGTCGAACCAGCAGAGACGGAGACGTCTCCGCCCGCAGCATTTGAGCCCCTGCCGACCGCAATTTTGATCGAGCCAGCTCTACCACTATTTACGTCACCCGTTTGCACGTCAACGCTGCCAGATACACCAACGCTAGATCCACCAGTTTGAAGCTGAATTGGACCACTGACACTGACAGCGTCAGCCGTAACAATTGACACATTGCCACTAGATGTGCTTTCAGATTCCCCAGAGAGGATCGAGATTGCTCCGCCAGTTGATGCAGCCGCAGTTCCACCAGAAATGGCAACGGCCCCTCCTTCATCATTCACTGTATTTAGCCCGTCAGACGATCCAGCCACGATATCCACATCGCCACCGTTACCGCCATCCTTATCATCAGCCGAGCGGCCACGGCCGCCAACGAGACGGACACGTCCTCCTTGGGCACGAGCAGCCGTAGAGTCTCCTCCAACCAGCTGAATTGCACCTCCACTGCCAACAGAGCCGAGGCCGACGGCGACAGTGATGTTGCCACCTCCACCCTTAACGGCATCGCCAGAAAGAACTGACACATTGCCGGAGCCAGGCATATCGGTAGAGTCTCCAGTTTGAATCATCATTGAACCAGAGAACCCTGCTTTTCCTGCGCTGGCTGTCGACACAGTCACGCTGCCGCTGGATGACGTTAAGCTTTTTCCAGACTGGATCGCAACGCTGCCGCCGCCACCACTGACGGTTGTCCCTCCAGCGGTAACATCCACATTTCCTCCTTGTCGACCAACACCCGAGCCCACAGCAAGTTCAATATCGCCACCAGATCCGCTCTCCGACGCACCAGAGCGGAGAGTCACACTTCCGGATGCTCCACCATGAGAACTCCCCGTGTGCAAACTGATAACGCCACTCCCACTGTTGCTACCGCTGCGGTCGGAGCTAATTTCAATGGCGCCACTGGATCCCGGGGAGGACACGCCGGAAACAAGCGTAATTGACCCTCCCGTCGCAGCCGAGGTACTTCCTGCCCGAACCAGCACGGACGATGCCCCTTGAAGACTTGAGCCACCTTGCAAGGATATGTCTCCGCTCGTCCCTTTCGTGGCAGAGCCAGAGCGTAGGGAAATAATTCCACTATCCCCATTAGCGGTCGCACCGGTGCCGACACTGATGCTTCCAGACGATTGAGATTTCGTCTCAATCGAGTCTCCCGAAAATATCTTCACATCGCCACTCGAAGAGGAGGTTGCGTTGCCGGTCAAGACCGTCACGGATCCACCTGTTGCAGCATTGCCTCCTCCGCTACGCAAACGAATAGATCCACCGATGTCGGTTGCGAAGTTTTTACCGCTGGCATCTCCACCAGACACAACGACTTCACCCCCATCGCCTCCGTCCTTCGAATCAGGATTCAAACCGCTACCTGCAGTCAGCGCAATCTTTCCACCAACCGAGGCCGAGGCCATGGTATCTCCTGCTCGAGCAATAATATCGCCTCCGCTTCCAAAACGGCCTGTACCAACAGACACCAGAACGCTACCTCCATGTCCTCCCGATGAGCTACCGCTCACCAACGAGATCATTCCCGAGTCGCCCTGCACAGCCGTTCCGGAGACCACAGCGATAGACCCGCTGACTCCAGCAGTGCCGGAGTTGTCGGTGTTCACAGTGACGCTGCCGCTGTCGCCCTTCGTGCTGTATCCCGATGCAACGACGACACTTCCACCAGGTTGTCCCACTGCAGAAGTTGATCCAGCCTTAAGTTTTAAGTCTCCACCAGCTTTCGCAAGACTGTTGCCAATGGCAACGTCGATACTGCCGCTGCTGCCTCGATCTGAATCGCCCGTTCGAAGGCTGTAGCTGCCCGAGTCGCCCTCCTGGCTTTTGCCAGTTCGGACTTTGATGGTTCCACTGACACCATAGTACCCAGAGTCTGCTGTACGGATCTCAATATCGCCACTAGAGAAAAACTCTGGGACGCCGGAAATGATATTAACAGCACCGCCACTCCCTTTGTGAGCTTTGCCGCCTTGAACAGTAGCTGCTCCACCTGCACACAACAAACAAGTAATATAAGAAAATAGGCATCATTGGAAAGTTTATCGAGCTTCCGCTTACCAACATCCCCGCCACCTTGGCCCCCAGCGTAGCCACCAACAACATTGACAGGCCCTCCTTTTCCACCCGTGGCAGCGTTACGGTTCAATCCTTGGCCACCTGCAATATCAACTGCACCGCCCGTGGATCTCAAATCGAGCATGTCACCAGCAGTTACAGCAACGCGACCACCGTTTCCCGCCCAACCAGAACCAACACTGACAATGATGTCACCAGCCGAACCGGGTCTAGAGCCTCCGGTTACTAGGAGAAGTGACCCACTCGTCCCAGAAGTGGTGGCGTTTCCGGTTTGAACCTGAATCGTTCCTGAGTCTCCTTTCTTGCCAGCGTCGACAGTCATGAGCGCCATATCGCCGCTACTCGAAGTCGTCCCAGTGCCCGAAAAAAGCTCAATTTTGCCACCGGTCGAAGTTCTGCTCGTTCCACCTTCAACATGCACCATGCCTCCAATGTCACTGTTGGTTTTTCCTCCCATGCCCTGGCCTCCACGGACTTGAACTGCACCGCCATCGCCACCATTGCCTAGGTTAGTGCTGGTGCCAGAACCTGCTTGAAGCGAAATCCCTCCTCCCACTTGAGTGGCAGCTGCAATAGCAATCACGTAGATCAGCACCAGGGTTAATAACCTGCATCAATACTAAACCTGGATGCGCAAATAAAACTTACCGGAAGTATCGCCAGCAGTCATGTTCACATCACCGCCGTTCCCAGTATCTCCCACACTAATGGACACGATGAAGTTGCCGCCATGACCTTTTTTCGCCACGCCCGTGACGAAGGTCATGGAGCCACTGTCCATCGCCTGCGCTTTGCCAGTGTTGAACGCCAACGACCCCGATGCGCCATCGGGACCACTGTTCGGCGTCTGAAGCAGGAAATCGCCCGACGTCGATCGGATAGACTCGCCAGTTGTTACAGTAATTGAGCCTCCGGTGAACTTCTGAAGTGCGGTTCCAGCGCTCACAGACACGTCTCCTCCCGAATTCTCCGTGTTGTTTCCGACCGACAGAGAAATATATCCACCCTTTCCCTTTAGAGCTTGGCCGGTGTACACAGAGATCTCGCCGCTGTTTCCGACAGTAGTGTCACCCGTGTTGATAGTAACAGGGCCGCTGGTGCCCTTCGTTCCGGAAGATGCGGTTACAATAGCCACTGCGCCACTGGATGTGGCAGCACCGAAGCCAGATTCGACGCGAATGCCGCCGCCGCGACCTCGAGCTGCCCAGCCTCCCTCGAGAGAGATACCACCACCGACATTAACAACGCTGCTGAGGCCTTGCGAGGCTCCACCAGTCACCTTCACAGCACCACCATTCCCGCCATTGGTAAAAGCTGGATTCACGCCTTCGCCGGCCTGAATGGCGACAATGCCTCCCGTTTTGCCAGCATCAGTAGTCGCACCGGCAGTCACCTGAACTTGTCCACCATCACTTTTTGTTCCGATACCAACCGTGACTATAACATCACCTCCATGCCCAAGCGTCGCAGCACCACTCGAAAGCACAAGTGCTCCTGAGTCCGTGGCTGTTGCTGTTCCTGTCTGCAGTTTCACACCTCCACTTCCTCCAGCTCCACCGGCGTTGGCAGTACTCACAGTAATATCTCCGCTTGAGGTTGCCTGGCTTGCCCCCGATACGACTGAAACAACTCCTCCCGTACGGGAGTCGGTTGTGCTGCCTGCTTCCAGAGAAATCATGGCTCCCTCACCAAAGTCACCGCTGCCAGCTAAGGCTTGGATTTGACCTCCCCTCCCACCTTTTGCAGGACCAGTAGCAAGGTTGATTGGGCCAGCGTTTCCATACGACGCAGCCCCAGTGCTCATTAACACCATGCCACTTACTCCACGTGAACCAGCATTTGCCGTGAATATGAGGACAGCCCCACTGGAACTAGCAACGCCCGAGCCGGACGACATGGACAAATCACCGCCATAGCCGTTCCCCGCTCGACCGGCGGCAACATTAATGCTGCCACCGTTGTCAAGCGAATTTGAACCGCGTGCTTCTCCGCCGATAATGTCAACGTCACCACCGTCTCCTCCATCTACGGCATTTGTGCCCGAGCCGGCGCCACCGGTAAGGGTCACCTTGCCTCCGGTGCGCCCCATCCCTGACGATTCCCCGGCGCTAACTTGAACGTCTCCACCATCACTCGCATCACTAACTCCAACAATGAGCTGAATTGATCCACTGTTACCTCGCGATGCTGCGCCGGTCGAAAGCTTCAGAGCTCCAGCAGTGCCGTCAGGACTGTTTCCAGTGGCAAGAGTTAGTATTCCACTCTTGCCTCCGCTCGCCGCCTGCGCTGACGCGATTTCAACGGCACCGCTCCAGGAATCGGAGCTTCCTCCAGAAACCACTTTAACGCTTCCTCCTACACCGCTGTGTGCTTGGCCGCCTTGAACGAAGACTGCACCGCCAGTATCTTGAGCGGAAGACCCGAGTGACGAACCGCCGGCTAGAACAACACGGCCGCCATCGCCCCCATCACCAGAATTGTCGCTCGTACCGGAGCCTCCTTTCAAGACTAATGCTCCACCCGTAGTAGCAGCATGTCTTGAAGAGCCTGACTCAACAAAAACATCACCTCCGTCCCCGATGCCATTAGACCCTACCGAGAGTGAAACACCTCCGGCGTATGCTTCAGACGTCCCGGTTGCAAGAGTAATCAAGCCAGCCCTGCCTAACAGTGTGCTGCCTGTCTTCAAAAAAAGGCTTCCAGAGTCGCCGAAAGCAGCTGCGCTACCCGATGCCAACTGCACAGCTCCAGACGAACTTAAACTCGATACGCCACTGACAAGGTTAACAGCTCCACCCACTGACGACGCACTGCTTCCACCTTGAAGTAGAAGCTCGCCGCCAGTTCCGTCGATAGATTGACCACCAGCAAGTTGAACTCGCCCGCCATCTCCTTCAGCTTGGGAGTGAAGACCATGGCCGCTGCCTCCAGCTACACGAATCTCGCCACCGACGCCACCATTTGAAGACACACCAGATCCACCAGTGAGATCAATAGCTCCCCCCCTGCCACCGTCAGCAGCAGTGCTACCACTACCGATGCTGACGCTACCGGGAGTGCTTTCCGATGAGGAACCAGATTGAACTTGCACATTCCCCGCAGGACTACGAAAAGTGTATCCAGTTTCAACCGCAATCCCACCAGACTCGCCGCGAGTAGCTGAACCAGTTGTAAGACTCAAGATTCCCGTACCCTTTCCAAGCTGACTCGGCGCCGTTGTAACGTCGACGCTCCCACTTATTCCTGACGTGCTAGCTCCAGAAGAGATCCGAATTACGCCACCAACGCCACTTGTTGTTGGCCCGCCCTTGAGAGTAATGCCACCACCACTCCCAACAATGGACTTGCCCCCGTTTAGCTCGATGTTGCCGCTGTTACCCTCGGTCGAACCACCGCTAGATATTTCCACACGCCCGGAGTCCGGCGTGGAGTCTCCTGTTGACAGATGAATGATACCACTTCCGCCTTGGGCCGCAGCAGCGGTCTTGATAGCCACACTTCCGCTCGATTCATTCAGACTGAGACCGCTAACAATTGTGACGGATCCACCAGCACCCCCAGTCGCATTTCCGCCCACAACAATTACGTGACCACCGACAGACGTGTTTAGCGTTCCCATCGAGGCACCACCGCTGATGGT
The DNA here is from genome assembly GCA_012295415.1 of Phytophthora chlamydospora. Taxonomy (NCBI): domain Eukaryota; phylum Oomycota; class Peronosporomycetes; order Peronosporales; family Peronosporaceae; genus Phytophthora; species Phytophthora chlamydospora. Next base: position 7,917 of record JAABLK010000253.1, read on the forward strand.
CGTCGTACCTCCGACTGAATCTTCCGCGTTAACTCCATCTCCTCCTATGATTTTGACTGCGCCTCCTGTTCCTCCTGACTTGGTCGTAGAGCCTGCCGTGGCAAGAATCTCTCCTCCCTTGTCAGAATTTCCAACGCCAACCTTCACAGAAATGGAGCCAGCGCTCGATTCGTTTGTGTTTCCACTGAACAGCAGCAATGGACCAGTCGATCGAGAGGACGAGTTGCCCGACCCAATGACGACAGCACCACTGGACCCGTTCACCCCTGAGTTGCCAGTTACGATAACCACTTCGCCAGAAGACTTGGTAGCGGACGCGCCAGTCTCCAGGCGCACAGATCCCCCGACTTCGACTCCACCGGAAGAGCCGCTGCGCACGGAAATACTGCCTCCTTTGCCACTGCTAGACGACCCGCTAGCCACTACAATCGACCCGGCTTCATCCGAGGACGACGTCCCAGTGCGGAGTTCCATAGCTCCTGATGCCCCCTTCAGCGCTGCACCGGTCACTATATCAATCCTCCCGGACTCGCCCTTGTGGATGGCGATGGAGGTCATGATCGCAATGCTGCCGGTAGTCGAAGCGGAACTCGTTCCAGAGACGAGGTTGATCGATCCACCAGTGGTCGCACCTTCTCCGCCGACCACCTCGATATCGCCTCCCGTCCCGACCTTGGATTTTCCGCCCGATAGCTTGACAGGACCACCCGTGACCGAGTTGTCGAAGTTTTGAACTCCGAGCCCGTCGCCGCCGGCGATCTTGACCGCGCCACCGCGCCCACGATTCTGATGCAGGCCATCGCCAGCAGCAATTTCGACGTCGCCTCCAGCAGTGTTGAACCTGTTATCGTCGCCGCCACGCAGCTGGATATTACCGCCCGACTGCACGGTAACAGCCGATTGGTTCACAACTACAGAATAGTTTGTCGAGTGCTTGGTGACGCCCCTGATGACCATCCCCTTGCGAACGTTCGGCGGCTCCTGGTGGATGATGACATCCCCGACAATGATCGTTTCTGCTCGGCATCAACAACAACAAGAGTGGTCACGTTAGCTCGAACTTCCTCGGAGACATCGCATCACGCAACAGAAGCGTACCTGGAACAATCACCGTCGGGCACGGCGCGTCGCTGACGAGCGCCTTGCACCCCGAGCCATAGCCCTCTTCCACGGCCATGCACGACGCGTCCGACGCGCACCAGACACACTCGTCCGACGCGGCGCAGCTCCCGCAGTCCGTGATGGAGTTGCACTGCGGGTTCACGGGGCACGCCTCCGCCTCCGGGATCCAGTCGTTGCACCAGATCTGGTAGCGGGCGTACGGCCCGTGGAGGTTGCCGGGGACGCAAGTGAGCGTCGAGCGGCAGAAGCCGCAGGCCGGCTCGGCGGCACAGTCGTAGCACCGGTCCATCGCGTCCCAGAACGGAATGTCCGGGGGAGGCGACAGAGCCGAGCAGTTGACCGTCGTGGCGTCCGCGTCGTCGCGCACCCACGTCTTCACAGTCGTGGGCGCCGACGAGACGAGCGCGAGACTCGAGACGGCCAGGAGACTCGCCGCGACGAGCCACGGGCCTGTCTTGTCTTGCTTGTTTCTCTTGCTCTTGAACATCTTGAAACTTGGGTGTTGAACTACTTTGAAATGAACTACGACTACTTTTTTTCTGGGTTTTTGTTGTTTTTGTTTTGGTTTTTGAGTTTTTGAAAGAAGGAAAGGAAAAGGATGCAATGAAGTCACCGAACGCAGACCCTCCGCTGCCTACTGGCACCAAAGGGACAGGTCCGAGTACCTCGTGAAGGCGCTGGCAAAGGCCGCGTCTCGCTCAATACACAAAAGGCTCTCCGAAGAGGCGGGTTAGTGGCCCTGAAGAGCTCTCCGCTCGCAGAGGAGGGGGGCTCTTCCCGGACTAGAAAGGACGCGCTGGTCTGCTCGGTCTCGCTCTGCTCGTATCCTGGGGTCGCTCGGTCCTGTTCTGGTCCTGTGGTTGCTCTGCTCTTGAGGCTCTGCCGCTGCTGGGCGCTTCGGTCGCTGGTCGCTTCGTCGCGCGGCTCGAAACGAAGACTGGGGGGTCTCGATGAGTGGCTGCCGACCGCGCGATCTTTCGTCTGTCTTGAGCTTTGTATGCCGCGCGTGCGAAGAGGTCCATTGCGCATGAAAGGCTTCCAGCAAGAAATATGGAAAGAATCGAAGCCATTGGGTGCACCACACCGATTAGTGTGTACGATGTGTAAGAACTGTGCGGTTGCGGTGGCACTAGACCGTTTCGGCACCTGTACGTGTGCGCTATGTAACAATGGAGTCACTTCGTCCGGTGGCCCAAGCAATGTATCCATTGGCTGCTGCTGGAAGGACGGCTGGCTCACGTTGAGCTCCTCGTGGCAATGCTCACAAGGCTAGGCGGTTCGAGGTGGTGATGGCGGCAAGCACAGCAGCACGAGGCCAGGCCGGGACAGCCACCATGGAGTCGATGACATCGAAAGGCCCGCAGACTCGTGCGTAAGAGACGCTGCGATCGGCTGAAGTTGAAGTCAACCTGCCAGCAAAAGCCAGCCGGCAGCCGATGTGCCGGAGCATGCTGTCGCTGGCCCGGTGCTTGCTTGGGACCAGGCCAGGCTCTGTTGTCGCGCTGCTCCGCTTGACGCGGGTATCAACACGCTGGGCGTTACTCCCGCGGTTACGAGGGATAAGCTCGGGGAGATTGTTAGGCAAAGTGTCGAGGTGTCGACTCGTCGGGCGTTTGGGCAGTGTCAGCCAAGTAAGGCCGCTGTGCTGGAGGCAGCATGATCTGTATATGCGAACGGGCTGCGGTGGGCCCATGTGTAGCTGCAGCTACAGCTACTTATCCATCCTCCTGCGGGACCAATTATGCCGGGCCGGCAGCGTTTTATAGCCGAAGTCACTACTTTCTCGCTCAGCAGTCCTTCGAAGCTCTATCGGTCACTGGCTCGGGCGGGCTACTGCGTTTCGCCACTACCGCCGGTGCCTAGATGTTTTGCTGGAGGGTGTGGGGCAGCAGGTAGCGTCGGAATGCTTTCCCTCCGTATCCCTCGACTCAACATTTTGCATGGCATAAGGTGGCGCCTGCGCGTAATGTAGTCCCCGACGGGTGATGACACACCGTCCTAGTGGTGGCAGCTTCACCCCGGACAACGAGGTGATTCCAGCTCGGTTTGCGAGGGAGAAGAATACAATTTTTGACTGCGGTGGCTGCGCAGGAAAATGGGGCAGCCTAGCAGTGCGCCAGCGTCTTTGGGGGCGCCATAACGGCTGGCCTTCGTCTCTGTCTGATGCTACGTCAGGGCAATGGTAGCAGCGCGAGTGGCCATGATAGACCTTCCCAGAGAGCAACCTTGGTGCCAAACGGTACCCATCTACCAGTTCGCTTTACGAAATTAGCGACGTCCCAAGTCACCGCTGTGAAGTTCGCGTTACCACCACCGACATGTTTGCCACCAGGTAGTCACCAGGTAGCCACGCGGTCGTGCGTAGATCCCGGGTTGTTGCCATTATACACTTACTTGCCGAGCTGGCTGTGAATCTAGCGATTTTGACGAGGTGATCAGCTCCCCAAGTATCTTCGCTCCATCGAAAGAAGAGATGCTAGCTCATACGGTTTGTAGCGTATTAATCATCGTGGCCAACGATACGAGCGCTGCGATTGCGGCAGCCGGTGGTGATGCCGTTGTGCACTCGCTGGGTCCTTCGTCAATGTCGCTACGGGCCAAATTGGTCGACGTCGACCACAGAGGAAGTACTCACTAAATGTTTGCTAGCCAGTATGTAAAATGTCCCTGCTCGCTCGCTTGTGAGGCATGCATTGGCAAACTGCCCGTTTCGAAGCATCATTGCGGCTCCCGAGTTGGGAGTCATAACTCACAGCAGGCGAAACACACGACGGATCCTCTGATCATTATCGTTCTGCTGCAGCCGGCGCTGGTACCTAAGCTACGATATGAGCAGAGAAGCAGTTCTGTATGGCAAGCAGCCTGGTTGGCACGAGAGAGCCAACACTCAAACACGCATCCTGCATTCACATTTGAACGATCTCGAATCACCAACTTGCTCAACATGCTCATGGCATGAGGCGGCGCATAACGTGCTCCCCAGCGCTGCGCAGTGTGGTAGTAACAGCTTCACCGTGGCCAAGGAGGTGCCTCCAACTCGGTTTGCGAGCGGGAGGAATACCATTTGTTACTGCGGTGGCTGCGCAGCAACGTTGAGGATGACAGTGGTGTTAAGCAGTGACAACGTCAAAGGCGGATTGATTGCTGCATATCAACACCAGCAAGCGGTTCTTCTGGATCGGAGTGCTCCAGAGGATGCCACAGAGGAAATGATCCAGCAGGCTTGTCGACCCATTGCCAAAGCCACTTCAACTGAGCGTGTTTCGGCCCGGGACGCGGATGAGGTCAACCAGTTCGACAAAGTATCCTCCACCGTGTTGCGACGTTTCGCACTGCAGATCTCGATGGCGGCGCCTCCGAGCGACATCTTCCCGGCGCTCTTCAGTGCCCTGCGCGGGCGTCTAGCCGCCCATACAGCCCCTTCACCCACCGCCACACCAACGCGCCAGCCATCACCGCTCAACGCTGTCTCCTGCGCATCTGACGCACTGCTGACGTCGCTAGCAGCCTCCGACTCGAGCGTCAGCCGGTCCATCTCAGAGCAGATCCGACGCAATGCCAGCGCCAACCTGGAGCAGCTCCGACGCCACCGACTGGGCGCGAGGAAGCACCGAGAGGCCAAGAGGAGGCAGAGACAGTGGCTGGACGCAGTGGCGGCGGCCGAGTGCGACGCAGCGCTGCAGGACGCCGAGACGCACGACCACAAATTCCAGTTCTTCATGGCGGAAACTCACGCCAAGGCAGCGGCTCGACTGCAGGTTGGTGGCAATAACAGGCATCTACTCATATAGAGGGTGGGGCTGCTGCTGACGGTGCGAACACAGACGTTGTTCTTTGAGTGCATTGCAGAGATGAAGAAGGCGCTCGTGCGCATGGAGAGCGTCGCAGCAGACAACTCGGAGGAGTCCGAAAGTATGGTAAATTGTCACCTCTGCTGCCTGTGTGTAGGAGAAACTGCTTGTACCGAGTTAAGGTGTTCTGACGAGAGGGCCACTGCTGTGTGTGTCGACTGCTTTAGGTCGAAGAGCTGCGGCGGCGCTACGACTGGCAGTTCTTTCTCGCTCGACTGCAGCAGGACTGTGGGGGAGATGTCGATGCTTCTCTGCTGATTCCAGGGCCCTCTCGCGACAAAAGTAGCAGCAGCGCGTCGGAGAAAGCGGTTCTGCAGAGGATAATTCATGAGCACGGCCCCGCATTAGAAGGCGGACAAGCGCTGGTAGTGCGGTCCGTCGTCTCGCTGCACAGAGCAGTGCCAGGTCGCCGTGCGCCCAAGAAGAGCTGCAGGCTAACGCCTTCACTGCACTTTGGCGCGTCGGCTGCTGAGACGTGGACAGAACTCTTGGAGAGTATGCTGCGCCCGACGGACATCACAAAGCCGAAGCGAACGACATCTGCTTCATCATCTACCCGCCGCATTCGCCGACTCCCGCCGTCTAGAGGTGCAGCAACAGCCTTGTCCGAGTCGGCATCGGTCTTTTCTACTAATGGTGGAATGTGCTCAACATTTCGCCAGCTTGGTGCAGAAGGCACACCCCAGTTTCCTGGCACCGCGTGCGATGTTTTGTTAAGTTCGGCGTATATTCGGTGGATGCTGACGAGGACAACAAGCTCACAGGGTTCTACAAACGATGACGATGGTGCAACGAACGATCTGTGGCTGGACAGCGATATCGCAGACTCCAACATTTACTTTGAAATTGCCGAATACGAGCAAAACTTTGCGGCCGTCATGCAAAATTACGCGACCAGCGCCGCGATGGTCGGTGCAGCGACGCAGTTTCCAGTCAACCATGCAGTGTTGGCAACTGCACGGAGATCCCTGAGGGAGATTAACGCGATCATTGAGCGCTCTCGTGAACAAAAGGAGACTCTGTCGGCGGATACAATCTTCGCTCCTCGTCAGATGCGAAGTGGCGCTTCTCTTTCAAACGACTACTCCGCTATCGTCGAGTCCAACCAGACTGAAGCCGACGGAGAACACAGCGTGTTCGCCCGTGCATCCGTTCTCCAACTTGTGCAGACACTGTACTATTCCAAGAGCTTTCTGGCGTTGCTACCTCCAGCAGACGTCGACGCGCTGCGAAAACTGTACGATCTGTTTAGGATCCTCTCCTGATCACCAGTTTCTCACTTCTTACCCTGTTGCATGCGCTTTATAACCAGCTACCCGACTGCACTCTTCGGCGAAGGGTGTCTGTCAACACTTTACGTTCCTGTCGTCGGTGGCATTAGCGGACGCAACGTGCAACAAGACCAAGCTACGGTCTTAGCAGGTTCACCTTCGGAAATCTTGATGTCCCCACTGGATGATCATGCCATTCACGAGCTCCTTCTCATATATGTCGCTCGCGGACGACACGGGCTGGCTCAAGATCAAAGGCCAAGCGTTAATTCCAATCAGCAATTGACGAGTTTGGCACTTTCAGATGCAGTTAGCAGGCTAGTACCACGTCGACAAGAAGACTCCAACCAGCGGACCGGTGCTCGACTCTGCATGATCAGAAATCCTCGAGGGCTATGGAAGCAGGACAAAGAGCAGGGAGAACAACCCTCTTCGTATTGCTCAGAGGGGATCCAGCCATTCAGAGATACAGACAGCCTTTTTGTCGAGGTAAGGCTGCTGTGGTTCACGTTGCTAGCTGAATTCGTCGGGCTAACTTCGACCAATGCTTGCTCCCAACAGTACGCAATCTCTTCTGCTGAGCTAGGGGTGCCTGGACCCCCACAACAGTCTGCCGCTCCGCTACATTCAAAGGTGCAAGCACTGCTGGAGATATTGGGCACATTCTGCATGTGGCGCTCTTGTATCACTCCCCAGGAGGCCCACGAGCTCCAGAGTAAATCCAGTCTTTGCCAATGGCATGAATCTGTCGAGGTAAGTCACATGTTCTGTTCTCGTTCGTGGACCCTCCTAACTGGGTTTCTCGTTAGCGTTTTCTCGAGGCCGACGAATCGATGCAGTACACTCCGAGTGAAAGTCGTATGCACGAAGCGTTCCTCGCAGGAGAAGGCAACTCGCTAGCTGAAAAGACGAAGCGTGCCATTCAGACATCAAGCTCCCTTTTAGAGGTAAACGCGCCACGGTTCTTGTCATGTTTCTAAGTGACGAAGATAGCTAGCTGGCTGATTGACGAGCCAACAATCACCTTGCATTGTAGGAGCTATCGTCGCGACATCTCTCCTTCTCTATCAAGGCATTCTACGAGCATGTCGTTGGTGCTGCGTCGAACCGCGCGTATCAGAAAGAATTTCGCGACGCGATGGGACTGGACGGCTTCGTGAATGGAGACATCTCAGTGACTGAATTGGAGCAGTCTCATCATGAGCTTCAGCGTCTGGTGGATCTGTCCGATGAAGTGCTAGGCTCTGAGAGCTGTGTTACCAGAGAGCTTCAACAGCTTCTCCAGCTGAGTACGTCACGTCTTCGCTATCTCTCATTTACCGCCGCTTCCTAATTGATTCATGTGCCTAGCGGTGTATCCCGGTGTCGAGGATTCGTTCGTCCAGCATGGCTTCGTCGATTTCGAGGAGGTACGCTCACGTTGCTTTGCACTTGGTTGATTGCATCGTTTAGCCCTGACGGGACGAAATGCCGCAGCTCCAAAGCGACATCCGTACACGCGACCTGGAGCTGCTTCTGCGCTTGAGTCACCAAAAGCTGCAGATCCTGAAGCGCCGGCGAAAAGACGAGGAGAAGCAAGTTGCCAGGAGACTCGCGCCATCCACCTCCTTGCCAAGCATGAGCTTCCACTCCGCGTTGGAGCAGGCGGGCCTGAACAATCCAGAAGTGGGTCCCTCGTCTGTCTACGATGTCATTCACGTCATGCGCAAAGGCCGGCAGTCGCTGCTACGGCAGCAACACCACCACCAGACCCTCAATGGGGCAGCTCGAACAGGGTCCAAGCGCGCCGGTCAACCGAGTCTGGAGCGTTGTGCGTCCGACTTGGCGTATCGAGTGAGTCCCTACGAAACGAAGGTGGCACCGACTGCAAAGTATCGCGGAAGCAGCGGCAAGAGAACTGTGCGCAAGAACTCGAACAGATGAATGTCGATCCGAAGCGAAATACAGGCACCACAAACCGAGAAGAAGCAGGCGGAGTTCATTTGATCTGACAGAACCGCGCGCTGCTCAGCTTAACCGGACCGACTGCTATTCGTTTCTTTTCTTCGACAGGGAGCTCCGTTCGCACAGCTTCACGGCTGCGTGTACGGCAGACCGACGTTTCCCCAGTCGCACGCATCGGCCAGGACGCGGGCCACCTCGACGAAGGTACGTTCGTCCGCCGCCGAAAAGCCGATCTTCTCGGGGCAGTCGAGGTCGATGAGAGCGATCACTTCGCCCTGCTTGTCGAAGACGGGCACCACAAGCTCCGACTCGGACGCGCCGTCGCACGCGATGTGGCCAGGGAACTCGTGCACGTCCGCGATGCGCTGCACCGACTTGGTGCGCCACGCGGCGCCGCACACACCGCTCTGGAAGCGGATGCGGCTGCACGCCGGCTTGCCCATGAAGGGGCCGAGGATCAGGATGTGGTCATGGTCCGTCTCCTTGGGGTTGGCAAGCGGCCGCACGAAGTAGAAGCCCGCCCAGTTGATGGGGCGCTCGGCCTCCACGAAGGCGTGCCAGATGATGGACGACACGTTGGCGGTGTTGGCCACGTAGTCGCGCTGTCCCGTGGTCGCCGTGAAGGCGGCCACGTCGCCCAGCAGCTCCTCGGCGTTGATCGACTGCAGGTAGTTGTGCAGCTGCGTCTCATCAGGGCAGTCGGGACTCCAGCCGATGTGCTGTACCAGCGCGTGCACGCGGTCCCTGAGCTCTCCTTCCGTCGTGACCGTGACGACTTCGGCGCCATCCTTGAGCACGGCGAGGCTCGACGTCGCACTCTCGACCGACGGCGTCTGTTCTAGCGTCTACAATGCACGACAACCGTTAGTGGTCTCCTCATCGTTCGAGTTGGCTGCACAGATGGACGTACGATGTCGTCGCGGCCACGGAACAGGAAGACGAGCGGCAGCAGCAGCTTCTGCAGCTCGCGCTTCTGCTTGCGGTCGGGCTCCTGGGGCAGGGAGAGCTTCACGACCGGCTTGACCCTCAACTGCGCGGCCTTCTGCACGTGGGTGAAGAGCTGCAGCGCGGCGTCCAGCGAGGTCACTTGCTGAGCCATGCTGGTCGCTGGGGAATCTGAAAGTGACGTCGGCGGAGACGCTCGCGTCCCTTTTTGCGTGCGGAGACCAGTCTCACGTGGCTGGTGGCTGCAGACAAAGGCGAGGTGATACCAAATGGTGGCGACGACGGCCAATCGCAGCGGCTGACGGCTCCTTCGTGTTGGCTGAGAGCTCTCATGTTGCAGAATGCTCACCCGAGCCAGTGAGGATAGTTCAGTGAGCGGACATGTTAGCGCTGCTCGACGTCTTGCTGCTGTCTGTGGTTAGTGTCGGTGGAGGCGTTTATTGGAGCTTCGCGTCCTTGTGCACCAGTTTAGGTCGACTCTTTCTGCTCGAAGCTGATTCGCTTGTTGCTGTGCATGAATGGAGCGCGATCCTGTTTATCCTTGTGCTGTTGAGCTTGATCATCTGCTGGGTCTTGTTGCTGTTTCCGCTCAGCTGGCCGCTCTGAAGATTGAACACTTTCTTGTTGAGCGCTCCATCGGAGTGCTGCTTTCGTATCGGCCTGCTTGAGACTCGTCCCGAACACGTTTCTTCAGCTGTTGGAACCCTTGGCCGTGCTGCTGTAGGCGCCAACCTGCGTCTTGGCAACGACGCATCGCCCTGCATCACAGCTCGCGGGAGCTTGACCATTTCATCATCGAGCATACGCTCGTACTGGCGCTTTCCTCTGAGCATACTAAAGCACGTTGGGGGTAAAGCAGTTCGTTCAGGTTATCGAAGGCGAGCCCCATCGAGGTTCACGGAGTGATTCGAGGTGGGGCTGGGCGGGTGTCGAAAGGCTAGCGCGGCGTGAAGCCGGCTGGGGACAAAACATGTATCGGTTGCCCGATCCATGAAAACCGTCGGCTTGAATGGCTGCATGTACTTGGGCTGACCGGCTCTGGTCGTAGTGCTCTTGGGGTGAGCCATTGCTGCTGCTAGAAGCCACAGCGAGTGCAGTTCGATGATCAGGACAGCCAACGTTTTGCCGAAACCTGGTTGTCGAGTATGCAAAACTGGCTGGCCTTCTTCATGTCGCTCCAACCGATGTTGTTGTTGTTGTTGTTGTTGTTGCTGGCCACACATTTTGGTGCTTACAGGCCAGGCCGAAAGGGCTGGGGACTCGCTGGTGATGCTACGTGCTGCAGACACAGACACAGCTTGTAGTTCGTTGTGAGTTGATACAGTGCGTGCTCACTACAAGTATCGCTGAACTGCTGCAGCGAGGATCGGCGGGGCCGCGTTCCGGTGCTTCATGACCATCACTCTTCTTCAACTTCAAGTTGAAGAAGAGTGATGGTCATCTTCAACATACCACGTGAGCAAACAAAACATATACTCTGTATTGATGAAGGGACATTCGCCTGCTTCCTGCAATAGCCCTGTGCTCCTTCCTATCACACCAGCAGCAGTCCTCCATCCTCGACACCCTTGATGCAGACAAAACGACGCTTCCTGCACCTTCACGGAGTGCCGCTTACAGCAGCGGTCTACGCTCGCTGCTCAAGCCACGGCTGTTAAAGGCACGGATGCCAGCGACGGCGGCACCGATCACCACGACCACCACGGCCACGATGGCCACTATCGACCACGTCGAGAGGCCGGAACTGCTGCTGTTGCTGCTGTTGGGGGCGCTTATCGCAGCCACCTCCGCGGCTGACGGAATGCACTTGGTCTTGGCCAGTTTGCTGAACCACTTGGCGGCGGGGCGCGGGATACGCTCCAGTTCGGACGGCTTCGCGGACACGTAGTCCTTGGAGCCCGTCTGGGACGTGAAGTTCACGTAGTAGAGCCCGAAGCGCGGCTCGAACGAGCCCCACTCGTAGTTGTCGAGGTAGCTCCAAGCCGTGTACCCGATCACGTTGATCTTCTCTTCGGTCACCGCCTTGTAGACCTGCTCCATGTAGTTCTCGTAGTACCACATTTGATCATCGTTGAAAACTTCGTCGTTTCCGCACCAGCCATTCTCAGTGAGCAGAACATCTGCGGACGGGTCATGCGCGCTCACCCACTTCATCAGCGCCAGGTATCCGGGCGGGTAGGCCGTGAACCACGCGCAGTTCCGGTTGCCGTGGCGGTCTTTGCTGGAAAGACGCGTGCCCTCGGGAGCTCGGGTGTCGTCCACGCCCTTGTCCTTCTCCCAGCCCAGCGTGAGTTGGTCGCAGCTACGCTTCGACGTGGGCGAGTTGCAGTCCGTCACGGACTTGGATGCGTAATGGTTGAGCATAAAGAGGTCGTACGAGCCCTGAACTTCAGCAGACTCCTCCGCAGTGAACTTCGGTAAGCGCTCACCGACAACCTCGCGCATGACGGCCGGATAGTCGCCGGAAATCATGGGTTGCAGGAACCAGCCGTAGTCGAACTGCAGCGCGCGCTCGGCCGCAGCGACGTCCTTGGGGTTGGACGGGTCCAGCGGGTACATGTAGTGGGCCACCAGCACGATGCCGATGCGAGCGGTAGGGAGCACGATGCCCGCGTCACGGAACTCCCGGAACTTCTGCACTGCCAGGCCGTGCGCGCGCAGCAGGTTGTGAGTCACAATGTACGTGTTGTTCTCCGAGCCGGTGAAGCCGGGGGCGTGCACACCCGTGCCGTAGCCCTGCGTGACGAACGAGTACGGCTCGTTGAAGGTCGTCCAGAGGTCGACCTTCTGGCCGAACTCCTGGAACATGAGCGTGGCGTAGTCGACGTAGTGGCGAATGATGTCCTCGCTGAGCCAGCCCGCGGGCGAGAGCTCGGTCTGCAGAGCCGAAGGCAGGTCCCAGTGGTAGATGGTGAGGATGGGCTTGAGGTTGTTCTTGGCCATCTCGTCGATGAGGTCGTGGTAGAAGGCGATGCCCGGCGGGTTGGGTACCATGCGGCGCGTGGCCGAATTCCACGTCATGACGCGCGACCACGAAATGGAGAAGCGGAAGGACTGCAGCCCGTCGTCCGCCATCATCTTGAGGTCGCTCGGGTAGCGGTGGAAGAAGTCGTCGGCCACGTTGGCGCAGGCCAGGCCCGGCTTCTGGCGGCAGAAGTCGTCCCAAATGCTGGACGTGCGGCCCGAGTCCATGTAGGCGCCCTCCACCTGGTAGGACGCGGTGGCCGAGCCGAACATGAAGTCCTTGTCGAAGCAGCGCTCCTCGGCGGCAGCGGAGCTCGCCAGCGCGGCCACGGCGGCCACCGCGCACGGCAGCAGACGCAGTAGATTCATGGCGACAACGGACTCTCTCTCGACCGGAGAAGTTGGCGACTGCGCAGGATTCGGTGGCCCTTGGCGACGGACTCTCTCTCGATGTGCGCAGGACCGGAGAAGTTGGCGACTGGCAGGGTTCGGCTGGCGAGCGGCCCTTGGCAGTTGAAGTTGCTGACTTGGCGTTTGTAAGAACAAATCTTCGTGTGGTCCACGCTTTCTCCACGAAGCAATGATCGCGGTAATGCACGCCTCCGTCATCGGCAGCGCGTGAGCACCGGCATGTTGTAGCTGTGGGGGACGGATATCGACGATGAAGAAAACTGGAGGGCAACAAGTTGCTGAGGCTTTGCCTCTTTATCATCAGAGATCAGTGGTTGCACTACACCGCAGACAAATCGCCCGCGAGGTGTACCACCTTCAGTTGAAGTTTCCTCGCATCAAACCTCGCTAGCACATTTTCCGTTTTAAAAAAAACTCAATCAAGTGCCACCGTGTTTTACGAGTGTTAGCGGGCTGCATGACGAGCGCAACTGACTGCGGAGAGCTTCTTAGGTGGCCGTAACTCGCTGCAACATCGCTTGGTGAGTGCGTGGCGACAGCATGTCTTCGGCATGCATGGTGTAGGTGGTAGGAACCTTAAACTTGCGACGCTCTGGTGTTCGCAGCTCCATACAATCGAAGCGGAACGTCGCCGAGACCGAGGGCACAAGCGGGAAGCAAAACTGAACGGGGAACCCGTCCGTCCGAGCCTGGTACCAAACACAACGCAGTTGTAGTTGCTATGTTAGCATCGGGTAGCTCACTCTACTTACACCCCATATCCGTACCGCCGAGAAGAACTCCTGGACGCTCTCAAAGGCGCTCGTAGTCTTCGATAGGACCTCAATCACGGGGAGAAATTCCGACACCTGCATCAAAACGTCGATACACAAAAGATATCAATGCGCCGCAGCGATCATGATGCTCTAGGCAACAGCAGGCTTACACTGAGCGGAAACTGGTCGCTCATGTAGACCGTGGCTGGGAACGACTTGATGATCTTGCGGCACGAAGGCTGCCTGCGCACCATGATGCAGCGACGAGGTTTCAGAGCGCGTAGTGAGGCGGGCAGGCTCTCAATGGCCACCCCGAACCAGTCCTTGAATGCCATTTCTTCCTCCTTGACTCTCGTCTGGGCATCCCAGTCGTCGCTTCCAGTAGCGTCTCGGTCCTTCTCTTCCGCAGGGATGACAGCGAAACGCAGTTTCTTGGGTCTAAAGTCACAGCTCGTTACGATCTCCCATTTGGGTCAAAACCAAAGAGAGAACTTACCGAACAACCGAGTACGAGTTGTCCCAAGTGAAGACGAGCGTGCCAGGACAAGTAGCCTGGAACGACCCGGTCTGCTCTCGCAAGTGCGTTTGAGTGCGTTGAAGAGGCACGATTTCGTCCCATTCCTCGCCGTTGTTCTCTTCGAGAAAGCGAACTCCAAAGCTGATGTCGCGCTTCTCGGTTGAGAACTTCCACGTCAGCTCCTCCCCCTTCGCCAGCTCTAGAGAGACGACGTGGTTTGATTTCGGGTCGACCACCACCTCGGTGAAGTGAGTAGCGATCGCTGTCGCCTCGGTCAGCAAAGTCACTGCATCGGGCGTGACAGACTTGGATATTTGCACAGATCAACCAGTTAGTTTAGCGAAGCACAATACACGTGTCAAACGAAGCAGATCACGTACTTGTTCGTTGGCAGATTTGGGAGGCGGGTGCTTCGGGTTGTGCGGCTTACGGTAACGCAGCGAAGCTTCGACGCCGGTCATGTCGACGACACGAGTGTCCTTCCAGCACCCGATGTCTTGCAGCATCGGGTTGGACGAAAACCACGCACACTTCTTCTCGAAAGCAACCTTCGAGGCGTCGAAGTCGGTGGTGACGATCGACGTGACCATCAAGAAGTGCACCATTTGGTCCAGATCCGACTCGGTCAGCTCCGAGTCCAGCTTCAGCAGGTCAGTGCACGTCTTGGCCTCGTTGTCCAGACAGAAGAACTTCCGTTGGGAACCGAGGAGCAGGAACGACAAGTCTCCTCGATCCCACTTTCCGTTCTCAAAGCCCACCAAAGTGACGTCAAAGCGGATGTCCTGGCCTGCCTTCCAAATCTTCACGGTGTCCGACGGCAGCCAACGAGAGACACCGGGGATCCAAGTGGAGACGTCCACGAGCATCTCAGAGTAGAAGTCTGGGACTTCCACCAGTCGGGGGCAAATGTCGTCGATCTTCTTCTGCAGCAACGCGGGTGCCTGCTCTTTCTCTGGAAGAAGCACGAACACAACAAGTGAGCACTTGCCAACCAACAGCGTAGCGTCTTGTGGCTCACCTCTGCGAACAAGTAGCCGTATAATTTCTTCATTCTCCGACACCACCGCGTGGTGAATGGCTTTCCAGCCCTCAGTATCACGAGAGCGGACACGTGCACCGGCGTCCTAAGCCACAATTCAAGAACTATCAGTACGTTCTCAGTGCCACTCGGCAATATCGACCCAACGTACCAGCAACACCTTGACGATGGCTGTAGCGTTTCGGTGGGCGAACTTCAAAGCCAGATGCAGCGCTCGATTGCCACGCCGGTCCCGAGTTTCCAGCGCCTCCTGTCCGTTAGCTTGTAGACACTCGTGGACCTGCTGCAGGTTCCCATTCTGTGCAACGATAAGATCGCGTTATCGGTGCGTAGCTGCTTCGCTGTGGACAACCATACTTACCCAGAGGGCAATCTGCAGCGGGGTGGGCAGCGGCTGACTCGCGTTGCTCTCCTTGGCGACTGCCTCGGAATTCATAGTAGCTCTGGCTGGGGAGAGATTTTCGTACTGAGCAGTGAGGGAGGAAACACTGTCTGTCTGGGACGAGCCAGCAGAGAACCGAGTTGAACCTTAGTAGAACCCTCCAAATGTCTGAACCACCCAGAGTCCATGATGGACTGCGACTCGCTGCGACTTGGTCTAACAAGTAGGGGTAAAGCAACTGGAAGTCCTAAAGTATCATTCGTGTTGCAATGGCATGATACGGTCTCCCCCTTGTGCTCGCCGCTCAGGAGCTCCACTGTCGATCTCGTCGCAAGCGTCGGGGATCGAGCATCGGACGAGCATCGGGGGGAGCCGAAGAAGTGGTTGAAGGTCTCTTTACCGTCATTCCGACCTCTTCCTTTTTGGCCAATTAGAAAAATTGATATTTTCCCCAATCAAAATCACGCACCTCACCTTGACTCGCAACTTGGGTTGAGCCGCAGTCGAAAATCTGCAAACGCAAGAGAACAAGAAGCCATGACGTCCGTGCTCTTCTCCGCGCCCGTGGCGCCAGTGACCAACATGGACGCCACGCAGTACCCGCAAGAAGCCGTCGCGTCGCAGCCGCGCATGCTGGCGCAGTACCAGGTGCTGCAGACGCTGGGCTCCGGGCTGCAGGGCAAGGTGAAGTTGGGCGTGGACCCGGCCACGCAGCAGCGCGTGGCGCTCAAGGTCATCGACATGGCCAAGCTGAATCGCAAGGCCATGATCAACGTCTACCGCGAGGTGGAGGCCATGTCGCGCGTGACGCACGCCAATGTGCTGCGCCTGCTGTCCGTGCACGATGACGTGGCGTACCCCAAGAAGGACGGCAGCAGCAAGCAGGTGATTGTCATCGTGCTGGAGCTGGCCACGGGCGGCGAGCTTTTCGACTTCATGATGTACACGGGCTGCTTCTCCGAGGACATTGCGCGCGCCTACTTCCAGCAGCTCGTGGCCGGGCTCGAGGCCTGCCACACGCAGGGTGTGTACCACCGAGACATCAAGCCCGAGAACCTGCTGCTGGACGGGAACTTTGCGCTCAAGATCGCCGACTTCGGCCTCTCGGGGCTGCGTGAGGGCGCGGACGGCGCCGTCGCTGAGCTCTACACGCAGTGCGGCACCCGAGGCTACATGAGTCCCGAGGTGCTGTCGTGTTTGCCCTACGAAGGAGAGCCGGCCGACGTTTGGTCGGCGGGTGTCGTGCTATTTATCATGCTGTCGGGCTTCCCGCCCTTCCAAATCGCCACCAACCAGGACTGGTGGTTCCGAGCCTGCGCGGCTAAGCAGCACGAGGCCTTCTGGGCGGCGCATGCCCGCTCCGCCACGTTCTCACCGGGTGCCATGTCGCTCATGACGCGGATCTTCAACGTGAAGCCACAGGAACGTATCACACTAGCGGAGATCAAGACACACCCGTGGTTCAAGGAGACCACAGTCGCGCCCGAGGACCTGCAGGCAGAGCTGCTCAACCGCAAGCTGCAGGTAGAGGAGGAGAAGCGCAAGGAGCGCGAGGAGAAGCTGCGCGCGGCGGCCAAGCGACGCCTGCAGCAACAAGACGAAGAATTTGACCCGTTCAACATGGACGTCGAGCGATCGATGGCAATTCCTACCGCCGCGGGGCTCGCGACGGCAGAGGTAAGTTCAAAGAAGGCGCCTTCATATCCGGCTACCAGCGTGGCGCTTTACACGAGTTTCCAGTCAAGTCGGACGGCCACGGAGTTGCAGACGCGTGTGGAGAAGGCGCTGACGGAGCACTCGGCGCGCTTTGTGGCGCACAAAGACCGCTTCAAGACCAAGGCCACGATGGCTGCAGACGTGGAGGACGTGGGCTTCGCTGTGCGCATCTACTCACTAGACAATGTAAGGAGCTCCTGCGAGGACGACCGGCGGCAGCCTGAGCACACCGTTACTGCGAGCGAGCGGAGGAGGGTCCGTGACCGCAACTAGCAGCCTCACGCTGCTTGTCGCCTTACCTCTGGTGCTTGCTTGCTGCGTGTCTTGTGTATTGTTTGGCTGCCGACTATGCTATGAGTGCTGGATGGATCGACTTGGACGTGAGCTGACCTGATCGTGGTTGTATCGAACTTGTTGCTGTCTAGGCCCCGGGGCGATGTGTGGTGGAGTTTCGGCGTACGAGCGGCGCGTGCCTCAAGTTTCACGAAGCATACAAGAAGCTGAGCAACTCGCTGTCCGACCTGGTCTGGGACAGCAACGACGAGTCGGAGACGGCGGACGAATCGCCTGCGGAGGAGCTCATCTCGGACGAGGCCATGATGATTTAGGCGCGGCGGAGTGGCAGCATTCGGAGCAAGTACCAAGCCACCGCAACAACTACATGGAGCCACACACGTTAATAGGGAAAACTGAATCCGCGTCGTCGTCAGTACATATAAGTTACCATGTTTTCTTCGTTAAAAGTCTTAAAAATTGTCCATGCATGTCCTCTTGGAAGCAGACTAAAAAACGTTGCCAAAATTCGTAAAATTCGTGTTTTACCCCAAAATATCGAAAAATCGCAATCGCGGGTTGCTGGAGAGCATGGCGAAGGTTGCGAGCACTGCGTTCGCGGAGGGCGCCACGGTGACGGATGTGGAGCAGCAGATCGAGGCGTCTGTGCTTCGTACCGCCGAGATGTTCGCGCTCACCAAACGCAGCGCTGCGTCGGCGTACGACTACGCGCCCAGGTACGGCTAACTCACAGGAATGAGCAGCTACGTGAGCCTGCTAACTGTGAATCTTTACTGCATTTCCCCCACAATCAGCAAGAAGGTGCGGGTGCGTACCAAGCTGAACGACACCTACCTAGTGGACTTCCCGGAGGCGCTGCTGGAACCCAGTGTGGCGAGTGACGCTGTCGACACGGCCCCCACCCCAGCGGAGGTGGCGACGCTGGCGGCTCCTGGCCCTGCGCCAGCCCCCACGGACGTGGTCATGGGCGGCCACCCGGTGCCTCCAGCTCCTGGTGTTTCTATTGCAGGAGAAGACTCGGCTGCAGAGAAGCCGTCGTTCGTGGACCTAGTGGCGAAAGAGGCCGAGGAGGAGCTGGCGCTCAAGAAGAGGAAGATGTGCGTCGATTGCAGTAGCCTGGCCAATGTGGTGACGTTAACGTTGTCTTACATGCTCGATGTTGTCCTTAATGCCAGTGCTGCAGCAAATGTCAACGGAGACGCCACCTCGGCGGTTGTAGAGTACAAGAAGCAGGCCGAGACGGCAGCCCAGTTCGGCTCGAGCGCGATCGTCCGTCGCCGCGCTACCCAGGTACCCAAACCCAAGTGGCACGCGCCCTGGAAGCTGAAGCGCGTGATCGCTGGCCACCTTGGCTGGGTGCGCTCGATCTCGGTGGACCCTACCAACGACTGGTTTGTCACGGGTTCTGCTGACCGCACCATCAAGGTCTGGGACTTAGCCTCGGGGCAGCTGAAGCTCACGCTCACCGGCCACATCAATGCCATCCGTGGCTTAGAGGTAAGTCCGCGCCACCCGTACCTCTTTTCGGCTGGAGAAGACAAAAAGGTGCTGTGCTGGGACCTTGAGTACAACAAGGTCATTCGGAGCTATCACGGCCACCTGTCGGGCGTCTTCTCGCTCAAGGTGCACCCAACGCTGGATGTCCTCATCACCGGTGGTCGCGATGCTGTCGCGCGAGTAAGTACATGTATCTCTTCTGTGCTTGGGTGGAGCTATATGCAGAAGAAGTCATCATCCTTTTCTTGTTATGTTTTGCACGGCAGGTGTGGGATATGCGAACGAAGAACCAGATCCACGTGCTTTCTGGCCACCAGGGTACTGTGTGGGATATTGAGACGCAAGCAACGGATCCACAGATCATCACGGGCTCTAGCGATAGTACCGTCAAGGTAAGGTCCCGTGCTTGCCAGGCTATTGTCCTGTACATGTAGTTTTGAATCTCCTTCTTACATGCGTCATGTGCGGTTGCTTGTATTCGATGTAGCTGTGGGATCTTGCTGCCGGCAAGGTGATGACGACGTTAACTAACCACAAGAAGGCTGTCCGCGCCGTCACCAAGTCCCCAACGGTAAGTTTTTGAACTTAACTTGCTATCTTCCCTGCACCCGAATGAAAGGTTTGACTTCTGCCTCGACTCGTCTGGCACAGGATCACACGTTCATGACGGGAGCTGCAGACAACATGAAGAAGTGGGAGGCGAAGGAAGGCCACTTCCTGCGCAACTTCTCGTCTCACAACGCCATCATCAACTCGATCTCGATCAACCAGGACGGCGTCATGGCCTCGTGCGGGGACAACGGGTCGTTGCGCTTCTGGGACTACTCGACGGGCTACTGCTTCCAGAACGACTCGACGAAGGCGCAGCCCGGCTCCCTGGACAGTGAGACCGGCATCTTCGCATCGACGTTCGACAAGACGGGCCTGTACGTGTGCGTACGTTGGGGTGCTCGTAACTCCGTGCGACTGACCGTGTTCGCGTTTGCTTGACTTTGCAGGCGGTTCATCACTTGCGAGGCGGACAAGACCATCAAGGTGTGGCAGGAGGACAGCTCTGCGTCGGAAGAGTCCCACCCCATCGATATGGCGCAGTGGACCAAGGACTTCACGGCCCCGAAGAGATACTAACTAGGTCGTTGTCACTTGATAAGCTGCCAATGGCGGCAGCACAACCGTTTGCCTTGCTCGTGCCTTGCCATTTTGACACAAATCGGACTATAAACTCAATATTTAGTCCTGAATTCAATGCGTGGTCCACATCGACCAATCATAGACCGCTACTTTTGCGATTTGGTCTGACTCGCTGGATCTCGTCACGCTTTTGCCGCCTTCGCTCAAAACTCGATCGAAAGTATGGCGGCACCCATGAACCCCAAGAAGATGAAGGTGAGCGAGCTGCGCGCGGCGCTGGAGTCGCGCGGGCTGAGCTCCAACGGGCTGAAGACGGAGCTCATCCAGCGGCTGGAGCTGGCGCTGGACGAGGAGGAGTTCGGCAGCGAGGCGCAGGAGATGGAAGAGCTCACGGTGCCGAGTCCCAAGAAGACCAAGAAGGCCGATCCCAAGAAGAAGGAGGCGCCTGCCGCTGCTGCTGTGGAGCCCGAAGCCCCCAAGAAGACCAAGGTCAAGGCCCCTTCCCCCGTGAAGAAGGCAGCGCCACCCGCCGAGGAGCCCACGCCCGCCCCTGTCGAGAAGGAGGACCCGACGGAGACGGAGAAGGAGGAGCCCGTTGCTGCCGAGGCAGCGACGGAAAAGAAGGAGGAAGAGCAGGTTGAGGAGTCGCAGGAGAGCGCCAGCGCACCCGAGGCCGAGGCCCCCGCCAAGCCCGTGACGGAGGAGGAGAAGCGCGCGGCGCGTGCGGCCAAGTTCGGCATCCCCCCGAGTCTTGAGGACAAGAAGGTGTGGACAACTGGGTGAAGTGAAGGTGGTGGTCTGGGAGCTAACAGCTGGGTGCGGTTCTTGTTGTGGTTGCTTGTCTGTAGGCTCAGCGTGCGAAGCGGTTCCACCTCCCGAGCGCTGGTGCGTGGACGGATCGGGGAGGAGCAAGTGTACTAGCTGGCTGACTAACTAACGGATGAACCGATTGACTGATGCTGCAGTGGTGGACGAGGAGAATGCCAAGCGACTACAGCGGGCGGAGCGTTTCCACTTGGAGACGAAAGATACGGTGCGTGGTTGCTCACGGTGACACGTTGGATGTGCCCATTACTGCTGCGGTGGTGCTGAACGTGACGTTGTCTGTCCCCGTTAATCGCTGCCAGGTTGAGAAGAAGAAGGAGGCGCGTGCCGAGCGCTTCGGTCTCAATGCCGAGGAGAAGCGGCGTCTGGACCGCGCCAAGCGCTTCAACCTCGAGACCAGCGAAGTGGTACGTTGTAGGACGAACTTGCCCATCGCGTCCAAGCACCAACAACTAACCACTCTGTTGTTTGTCGCCTGGCAGTTCGAGGAGAAGCGACGAAAGCGTGCGGAGCGTTTCGCAGCCGCCCCGAAGTGAAGCAACCCGCCTAGGCGCTGTCCGACGGACGTGGCAAGCACCGTAGAGCCTTAGTCCCAACGCGCCACGGCCCCGAAAGATCGGCGAGATGCCTGTCGGCCAGGTTGGGTCGGTCGTGCACCAGTCGCCGAGCGCGCAGCAGCAGCAGCAGCTATAGTCTCCTCGTACAAATGCAACACAAACGATGATTCGTGAGTCCGGCGCGAAGGACGCCTCTCATTAGGCAGCAGAGAGCTTGGCGTGTCCAGCGTGGCAACTGCTTGCATCGCGGCGTCGATGCCAGTGAGACCCGTCTCTGTGCCTTGTTTATGTGGGCCACACACTGATCGTCGATTGGTCGAAATCTACGACGCCACGAGGGGGGATTCTCTTCAGTGTTCACTTCAAGCCACGCGGAGCAGAGCAGAGATCCCCGCCGCCTGCGTCGCTCGGCCGCCTCGCGTCTCCCCCATCCCCCCACGCCTCGCGTCTCCCCCATCCCCCCACGCCTCGCTCGAATCCCGAGCGTGCCTACTTTCGAACGCGCCCTCCCCCGCCTTTCACCGCCTCGTCGTTCCCTCTCCATCTAGCCGCACTCGAAAGCCATGTCAACGCCCCCTCCGATCGCCCGCCAGGCCTCCAAGTCTGACGCAGACATGGATCTGCTGCCCGTGGAGGTTGGCCAAGTGGTCTGGGTGCCCGGCACCGAGCGTGTGTGGGACAAGGCCTCTGTCATGGCCATTGGCGGTCTCAAAGTGACGGTGCGCACTCAGGCCGGCAAGATCCAGCAGGTGGACCGCGGCCTGGCCGTGCCGCAGAACCCGCGCGAGGCCGACGACATGACGTCGCTGTACTACATCCACGAGGCCGGCGTGCTGCACAACCTCGAGGAGCGCTGCAAGATCGACGGCGGCGATGGCACGGGCCAGAAGCCCTACACCTTCATGGCCAACGTGCTGATCGCCGTCAACCCGCTGCGAGACCTGGCCAACCCGCCCATCAGTGAGGTGGTCAACACGGCCGGCAGCGCGCCGCACCCGTACTCCATCGCCGAGATGGCGTACCAGCAAATGGTCTACAACTCCGGAACGGACCAGCCTACCAACCAGTCGGTCGTCATCAGCGGTGAAAGTGGCGCCGGTAAGACCGAGTCGTCCAAGATCGTGCTGCGTCACTTGACCACGCGCGGCCTGTACGGCAAGAAGGCACGTGGAGATGAGATCGAGTCCATGTCCAAGTCCCGGCAGGAGTACGGCACGTCGCTGGACCACCGTCTGATCGAGCAGAACCCCATCCTGGAGGCCTTCGGTAACGCCAAGACGCTGCGTAACTACAACTCGTCGCGTTTCGGCAAGTTCATGAAGCTGCAGTTCACGGCGGACGGCGAGTTCAAGCTGGCCGGCGCCCTGGTGGAGACGTACTTGCTGGAGAAGTCGCGTCTCGTGTATCAGGTGGACGGCGAGCGCAACTTCCACATCTTCTACCAGCTGCTGGCCGGCGCCTCGCAGGCGGCCCGCAAGGAGTTCGAGCTGACCAAGCCCGAGGACTTCTGCTACCTGAACCAGAGCGGCTGCTACATTGCCGAGGAAACGGACGATCGCGCGTGCTTTGAAGCCGTGGTACGCGGTTTGAGCTGCGTTGGGATCGACGACCAGGTCCAGCACGTGATCTTTTCGGTGGTCGCCGGTCTGTTGCACCTCGGTAACATCGAGTTTGACGAGGAAGACACGCCCGAGGGAGAAGCTGCCGTGATCGACAAGGAGTCGGCAAAGCAGGCTGTCGTCGTGGCGTCCAGACTGCTGGGCGTCAAGGAGAAGGACCTGAGAAAGGTGATGATGACGCGTGACATCGTAACACACGAAGGCACGATCAACCTCCGCCGCAACGAGCAGGACTCGGTGTACGCGCGTGACGCTATCGCCAAGGCCCTATACAACCGTCTGTTCGACTGGGTGATTAAGCAGGTGAACTTGTCGCTGGGCCACGATCCGAACCCGCTGCCTTACATCGGCGTGCTCGATATCTTCGGCTTCGAGTCGTTCCAGCGCAATGACTTCGAGCAGCTGCTTATCAACTACACGAACGAGGTGCTGCAGGCGACGTTCAACAACCAGGTGTTTATTGCCGAAATGGAGCTGTACAAGCGTGAAGGCATCACGGTGGGCCGCATCAAGTGGCCTGACAACCGCGAGTGCGTGGATCTGATTGCGTCCAAGCCCAACGGTATCTTGTCGTTGCTGGACGCCGAGGCCATGAACCCGAAGCCCAGCGACGCCAAGTTCCTCCGTACGCTTCACGCGAAGCACGCGAAGCACCCGTACTTCCCGCGGCCGCACCCGAAGGACATGGAGCACATGTTCATCGTGCGCCACTTTGCCGGCGCCGTGAGCTACACGATCGGCTCCTTCATCGACAAGAACAACGACTCCATCCCTGCTGACATGTCGAGCCTTTTCCTGGGTTCGTCGAACAAGTTGCTGCCTGCCTTCTTCAAGCAGGAAGTCGACAACAGCCGCCCGGGCAAGAGGAAGTTGACGAAGAGCGTGGCTGCCAAGTTCTCCCACCAGATGCAGGAGCTTGTGGACACGCTGGATGCGACGCGGTGCAACTTCATTCGCTGCATTAAGCCCAATGCGCTCATGCGTGTGGGCATGTTCGACCCTCGCTACGTGGTGGGCCAGCTTCGTTGCCAGGGCATCATGCAGACGGCTCAGGTGCTGAAGGTGGGGCTGCCCACTCGTGTGAGCTACAGCGAGCTGGTGGGGGCCTACAAGAAGTTCATGCCGCCTGATGCCCAGCGCCTGTTCGCGAACCAGAGCGACCCGACGCTCATCACGGCTATCTTGTGGGCTTTCCAAGTGCCAATGGATGCTTACAAGCTGGGTATCACGAAGCTGTTCTTCAAGTCCGGCAAGATCGCTGTGCTCGACTCAATCTTGAAGATCAATTGGGCTGTGGAAGGCCCGCACATCGTGTCGCGCATGAAGCTCTGGCTCGCGCGTCGTCGCTGGCGCGTGGGTCTGGCGAAGGTTATTGCGCAGAACCGCTTCGCGAAGCTGCTCCGCCGTATCCAGTTCCGCCACAACTCGGTGGTACGTATCCAGCGCTGGTGGCGCGCACTGTCGGTGCGTCGTGAGTTCAAGAAGAAGCGCTCGGCTGTCGTGGTGGTGCAGGCCATGTTCCGTGGCATGACGGCACGTCGTTTGTTCAAGTCAAAGAAGCAGGAGATGCTTGTTTTGGCAGCTGCTCGTGCTGCTGAGGCAAAGCGTCAGGCCGAGGAGGCGAAGCGCCGTGAAGAGGAAGCGCGTCTGGCGGCCGAAATGGCTCGTCGCGAGAGCGTTGCTCGTGCTGCGGCCGAAGAGGACCGCCAGCGTATGGAGGAAGAAGCGCGTGCCGCGGAGGAGGAGGCAGTTAGATTGGCCAAGGAAGCAGCGGCTGCTGTCGCTGAAGCCGAGGCTGCTGCCGCGGAAGCTACTGCTGCCGTGGAGCACGAACGCCAGGCTGAGCTGCGCGCTATTGCAGAAGCAAGGGAGCTTGAGGAACGTATGGAGCGCGAGCGTGAGGAGGCGGAGCGTCGCAAGGAACAAGCGCTCCTGGAGGCCGCGAGCGTCAGCGCCAGTTTGCTGAGTGGACTTGCCCAGGTGAATAGTGTGCAGACCCCTGCTGGCCAGGTGCACGTGGTGGAGATCCCGGACGACGTCTCGCAGGAGAACCGCGAGCAGCTGCAGCAGCTGAACGACCTGCTCTTGAGTGGAGCGATCGCCCAGTCCGAGTACGACGAGCTGGTGCCGTTCTTGCTGGAGAAGCCGGAGGAAGTCCCGTCTGGTGCTGCGCTCACTGCCGAGCAGGAGGAGTCTCTGAGCCGGTTGTACTCGACGGGTGTGTACGGCATCCAGATCCGTTGCCCGGCCTGTGGTGCCACCAACAACACGGCTAACGGCAACCACTGTGATGAGTGTGGCTCGCTGCTCACTACCAGCGACGAGTCGGGTGCCGCTGCCGCTGATCCGGGATACTACGGCTACCAAGGCCAGTCACGCCAGCAGCGAAGCATGTCGACGCTCACTGCCCCACTGGGAACTTTCCATACCGAGAACGGTCGCATTGTGATTCACGAAGGATACTTCGAGGCACAGATGCATCGTACGCAGGTGCTTCAAGACGACAACTACACGGAGTACACCGTGTACGTGCTGCGCTGCCAGTGGCAGCCGAAGGACTCGAGCGAGTCTACCACGTGGCTGGTATCTCACCGCTTCAGTGTCTTTGAGAAGCTGCACAAGGATCTGAAGCGCAAGATCCCCACGGCAGTGGCGACGATTCCTCTCTTCCCTCGCAAGCACGTTCTTGGCGGCGTGTTCAAGGGCAAGACGGGTAACTCGAGCGCCATTGTCGAGGAGCGTAAGCAGGGACTGGAGCGCTACGTGGCGCAGGTATTGGAGCTGTGCGCGCGTCTCCCCGAGAATCTGAACGTGCCGGAGCTGGACCGCTTCCTGAACGTGTCGCGCCAGGTGGAGCAGTTCCGCCGGCAGCTCATGTCGGGTGGAGCTGACGACGGTGGTGCTGCTGCGCCGGGTGGCTTTGGCCGCGCGCTGAACGTGAACGCTGGCGGTGCTGAGGGCATGGCCGCGCGTGAGCAGGCGCGCTTGCCCACGGAGCTCCCCACGCCGTTGGACGAGGAAGAGTTGTCCCACACGGAGCAGGCGGTGGCGCTGTTGAACGCGTCCATTCGTAGCGCGCGCGGCGATCTGCGCCGCGACCCGACCGTGCAGCACCACCTGAAGGTGTGCGTGCAGCTGCTGCCGCGCCTGCAGATCTCCGCGAACTTGGACAACCCGTTCGCGAACGTGGACCTGATCCCGCGCGCGATGCAGTGCCAAGAGGATCTGGAGACGACCATGGGGCTGTACAACGACTCGCTGCTTGCCGTGACGGAGACGTACGCCATGTCGGCGCAGGAGGGCGGCGGTGTGCAGGCGCCACCCCCGTACGTGCCGGGCCAGCAGAACTCGTACCAGCCCAGCTACGGCGTCTAGGAAGCTTCAGTGAGAAATGGATGATGGACAGCTTCGGTAGATGGGTGCGCACGGAGTGGAGGGAAACAAGCAGCAGGAAGCCGTTGGTAGCTTGCTTGGAAACGATGTTAGCGGACGCTTGGTGCGCTAGCAGGATGGATGGATGTTTGCATATTGGGCTGCATGTTTCTCAATACATTTCGATACTTTCTTGCTTCTCTTTTTGCATTGGACAGAACGAAGCCCAAACTGTTCGAGAATTATATTCATTAATTACACGTGATGCCAGCCCGACGAAGACAATCAAAGACTTCAAATACGGGGCTTCTTCTTGCTGCTCTTGCCCAAAGCTGCACCATTGAGGGGATACGCTTTAGGCGGCGCTTGCAGGCACGACGTTGCGGATCGGCATTTGCTGAGCTTGAACGTGTGGCTCTGTTTGCTGCGCTTGCTGGGCGTGCTGGACTTGCTGTTCGAGTGGAGCCACCCCCGAGGCAGCCAGCAGCGCGTCGTTATACATAGCGACGGCTTGCTGCAGGTCTTCCTGGCACTGCATGGCGCGCGGAATCAGCTCTGCGTTGGCGAACGGGTTGTCCAGGTCGGCCGAGCGCTGCAGGCCCGGCGCGAGCTGCACGCAAATGTCCAAATGGTGCTGGACGGCGCCGTCACCGCGCACGTCGCCTCGAGCATTTCGCACGGCTTCACCGAGCAGTCTAACAGCCCCCTCGGCTTGAGCCAACTCCGTCTCATCCATGGGCGGCGCCGCGGGCTGCGACGGCAGCATGGCCGGGCCCGTGAACGCCGGGAAGGGCGAGGACACGGACGTGGACGTTGAAGTGAACGAGCCGTCGACTGGCGGACTGGCAGTCACAGCAGGAGGCGCGGCGACACTGGGGCGCTGCGCGCGGAAGAGCTGCACTTGGTGCGACACGTCCAGAAACTCGTCAAGCTCGGGCGCGGGCTGCGCGTTGGGCAGGTGCGCACACATCTCGAGCAGCCGCGGCATGTAGCTGGCCAGACCTTGCCTCCTCTTCTCCAGACGATCCACTAGGTGATATTTGGCCGGGAAGGGCGGCATCGCCGCCGACGTGGAGCGCGAGAGCCTCCTCTTGAGCGCTTTATGCAGTCGCTCGAACTGGCTGAAGCGTTGCGACACATACCACGTCGCCTGGGGCTGCTCTCCACTGCCTCGGGGTTGCCACGTGCAGCACATGACGAAGACCTGACAGGCGTTTCCGTCGGCCGTCGCCACGAGCTGCGTGCCCTGCATAATACAGGAAAAAATGCCATCATGGATGACCACGCGGCCGTCCTCAGCGGCCGTGAAGGCGCCGCTAGGAGGCGCCGTAGCCGTCACCATAGGCCATCTCTGTCTGGAACTGCCACGACCGTAGCTGCGTGCCGTCACCGCGGCCGTCAGTTCGTCTGCCACGGTGAGTCGAGAGCTACACACGTAGCAGCGCGGCCCGCGCGCCGTGTCGTTGCTGGTGCCGCACGCCGGACAGCGCAATTGCAGCCCCGACGGCGTGACGGCCGCCACGGGCGCCAGCATCTGGTACTGTGGAGGCGCTTGGATGGGCTCGGGGGCGGGCGGATCCACTCCGTCAGCGAAGTGGACAGCTCTGGCGGGCAGGTCTTCATTGACGGGTGGGTCTGCGGGCTGCTGGGCTTGGGCGAGTGCGGCGGAGAAGGCGGCGTCTTCTTGTGACGGTTGGGGTTGGGACGACGGCGATGCGATGAAGGGCAGCAGCTCTTCGTATTCTCGGCGGGACAGCGAGCCGCTCACGAGGGAGTCGTTGAGGCTGCGTAGCTGCTCGCGCCGCGCGGTGGGAGGCGTGTCGGCCATGGCGGAGGAGCAGGAATGGCGACCTTCTCTTCTTCGTGTCTGCTGGCGTTGGACAGCTGATAACGCTTATCCGGATAAAAAGACGATTATCCGGACAAAAAGGATGACAGGAGCCGATGACTCATGAAGAAGCAGGTTATTGACATACCAGTGGGCAGCATGGGGAAAAGAGCAAAACGTTTCGTCTTGAATCTGTGTGCTGATATGAGTTGCAGAAGCTTGCTTATAAATAATAAGGGAGGGACGCTTGCGCCAAGCGACTCACTAACATGGCTGGTGGCATCGTCAACCACCACCACAAGTTGTACTTGCAACTTCATCATCTCGACGACATCATTTTTCCTCCCAAGACACGAAAGACTGTCAACGACATTTACAGGCGAGCGGAGCGCACAGGTCACTCCGAAGCCCGTGAATCAAAGCACGCTGAACGTGGCCAAGTGTCAACAACAGGGCCAGATGTACGGATCTTTTTGTCAAATTTCGTCCGGAAAAGTGTTCGTGAGCCCAAGTCACACGCTTGGCCGCATCTTGAAGTGGCCACAACTGCAATGCTCTGCAATGCCTTCCTACTGCAGAGCAGTTTGCGACACTTTGTCGTCTTCGAGCGAGTTGTCGTAGCTCTTCTGCAGCCAATTCACCTCGATCAGTTGTGCAAACTTCTCGGCCGAAAGCTCTTCTTGGGTTTCCGATTCTGCCAGTGAGAACTGCAGCGCTTTGGCCTCATTGCCAAGCATCAGGAACGAGTTGGAGCTCCAGTGGCCGAGCACACCCGGCACATCGACCTCCACGAACAGTGCCACATAGTTCGTTGCTACGAGCTCCACGCTGAACACGGAAGTGGAATTCTCCGCCTGGGTCTTCACAACTGAATGGGCAGTCACGTTGCCCCAGCCCAAGTTCAGGTGCTTGTATGGCGCGAAGAAGTGGTGCGTGTCCTCACAAGCACCGGCAACCTCAGACCCAGTGACGATGCTCGTCGCCACACAGCGGACGTGCAAGAAGCACGATGTACGGTGGCAGAATGTCTCGTCGTGGTCCAAAAATGCGTCGACGTCTAGCTCTTCGATCAAGCGGCTCTCCTGAATGTACGCAACGAACATGTTAGGACAATAATTCTTCGTATTGCAACGTGAGAGACCCAACGTACCAGTGGTGCGACCGGGATAGCCTGGCGGTCGATCGATGTTACGAGGCTGCCGCACTTGGTTCGACGAAGCTCGAACACAACGTCTACACGCAAAGCTTCGTTTACGTCGCTGACGCCGTGTACTTGCACGGCTTTATCATCGTCCTGTTCGTGGATTGAAACGACAAACGGAGCGAACTCCCGCTTTGCCACGTAGTGCAGGCTCTTCCATCGACCCGAGTACTCGATGCTCGACCAACTGCTGCCTTGCCAAATGTCGTTCAGCTGCCAATACAGAATGCCCATCGTCATTCCGAGCTTGGCGTTCTTGCCGCGCCGCCACGTTCGGATGGCAGTCTGGTAGCATAGCGACTGCTGGATCTGCGTCAGATACAGATACGACTCGATGCGCTTGCTAATGTTGAAGCCGAGGGATTCTCCACTCTGAACACCAGACGATACATGTAGCTCTTCGCCAAGCCACTCCTCATTGATAAAAGGAAATGGAATGTGAAAGCGGCGCTTGAGTTGTGCGAGCATTTGAGTTGTGCCGTTCTCGTGTCTTTCACGATACTTCAGAAACTTCCAAAAGGATTGAAAGGATTCCCAGTCGTCTTTCGAACTGACATCGTGCAGCGATGAAGCGGAAGGCCAGCTCTGGAAGCCAAATTCGGAGATGAACCGAGCACGCGGGTACATTTGATGGTCTTGGCAGTCGTTAGCGTAGTCGTAGAAGTGAACATCGCTGCAGGAAAACGAGCACACCACATCCCGATCAGCTCTTTAGCTTGTCTCTAAACGCATTTGACAACTCGTACTCACCCAAACGCGACATCGTTCGTGGGGCCCCATCGCTTGACGTACGGATCAACCGAATACAAACCATTCGACGGGGACGTATCAACAAACGGCCGACTTGAATCCATCGCAGCAATGATGGGGTGGATGAGGTCTACGAAGAGCTTGGAGAAGTCGGCCACCGCGATATCGCGGTTGAAGGTCGTTCCTGGTGGGAAGATTGGAGCCTCCACGAACTGCTCCATCATGTTCTCGTTCTCGTTATTCCCACCCCAGATCGCGATACTGGTGTATTTGCGAAGCCTGCTTACTTGAAAGCCCACCTCCTGTAGCACATTGTGGAGGAACGCTGTGTCACGAGGATACATGCCGCATGCAAACATGAGCTCCTGCCACACTAGGATCCCCAGTCGATCGCATTCGGAATAAAACAAGTCGGATTCGTATCGGCCTCCACCCCAGACGCGAATCTGTCAAACAACATAGGAGCGTTAAGGCTAGTAACGGAGAGTACGAGGTACTTAATGCGTACCATGTTCATGTTCGCAGCGCGCACGCTCTCCAACAAGTGACGAACCGTGGGCGATCTGGTACGCGTGGGGAAAGAATCGGTCGGGATCCAGTTGGCCCCTGGGTCTTTCCGGACACGTTTCCAGCAGTCGTGTCATCCTGAACAAGCTCTATCCGGCGAATGCCGCTCTTGTGAGAAAGCGACGAATTGAACTTTTCTGTCCACGCA
>JAABLK010000254.1:0-38599 GCA_012295415.1 Phytophthora chlamydospora
AGGAGTACCTAGTCGTACGACAGATAGGAGGGAACATCCCTTTGCTGGTATTCCCAGCTAAGCGAAGCAATCTAGTAACGATGCCAACGAGTGATCTGTTGAAGGCCAGACTTGTTGCTGTGTGCAAGATCTGGCCTTGCTGTGACGTTTAAACAATTTATCAACAGAAGCTGTGGACCTTCCTCCAAGTCGGTACAGCTTCTGTCCATACATATTTGACGCTGACATCTGCGATGCTGGTCGTCAGTGGTTTATTCTCCAGCTTCATCCACCGAGGAACCAACGTCGTCCTGTTGCTGCCTGGAGGGTTCAATTCCCTCGCCAAGCTCGTGTCCTTCGACATCACTCGGTTTGACTTCAACCTCGTCATTCGCTGCTTGGCTTTCCTCTTTGCCATCATTTCCCTCTTCACGGATGGGATTCTTCAACTGCTCAGCCACTTCTTCTGCCTGCTCCTGTATCTCTTGAGCCAGCGTCTCTAACTGAGCGCCGTTCCCAGCAAGTTGCAGCGTCATCTCAACGTCTTCGCGCTCCGCCACCGCGCCTTCCCATACTCGAGCGATGCCGCGCTCCACATCCTCCAGTTCGTCCTGTTCCTCGAGCATCGCCGAGAACGCCGCCTTCTGCGCGTCCATCTCCTCCTGAAAGTGCGTCTTCTGAGCTAACACCTCAGCTTTACGAGCCCCAAACTCCTCGAGGTGCTTGTTCTTGGCCGCTTCACAGTCGCTCAGTCGCTCCAGCGTCGCTGACAGCTCTGCGCGCCGCTGGGCTTCAACTTGAATCAGTGCCTTTCCGTCCTCGAGCAGCTTGGCCTTCGCCTGCAGATCGCGCTCACTGCGCCGAACCTTCTGCGCCTGCGGAGTCAGAGGCTCTTGGATCGAGACGTGGTAGTCCAGCGTCTTCTCGTTGAGCCACGAGAACGAGTTGTCCCACTCAAACACGAGCGTGGTATTGTCTTTCTGCACCTGGAAGACCCCGGACATGTCGTTCATCCGCTCGGGCGATACAACCTCCATTTCCGTCGACGTCGCATCTGCCATCTTCGCCGACAGCTTAAACGACACATCGGCGGCGTCCTCCTTCACCGAGAAGCTCCACACCACACGCCAGCCACGCTTTTCACAGATCACGGGCAGCTCAAAGCTCGCGCCGGCCTTGATCACAACACCGCTCCGCATGACCAGACACTCCTCAAACTCCTCGCTACCATGTCCAGCATCCACGTGACCGTCGCCGTCCGTGAGAAGCTTGGCGCTGTGCTCGTCACGGAACTCGCACACTTGACGGAACGCACTCGAGTGCTCTTCCAGCCGCTTCTGAAGCTCGTCCACAATCGCGGTCACTTGCTTCTCGAAGCTGGACACGAGCGTCTGTCGCCTCTGGACTTGCATGGCGCGCTCCTTCTCAGTCTGCGTGTGTTTACGATTAGCCTGTAACTCATCCAGCTCCAACTCCAGTGCGGCTTTCTCATCACGAAGTGTTTGCAGCTCATCCTGCAACTCGAGAACCTGCACACGCAGCTTCTTGAGCGCTTCATCCTTCACAACCAGCACCGCCGAGATCTTCGAAACGCCACGCGAGTCCTCGCCGCTCTCTGGCTCGGACGACGGAGTAAGCACATCAAGTTGACCCTGCGCAGCCTTCAACTCCTCTCGAGACGCGTCCAGAGCCCTCGTAAGCAGCGTAACTTCTGTGTTGGCATCCGCCAGCTCCGTCTTCAGCTCGTGAATTTCTCCTGATAACTCTTGAATCCGCACTCTACTTGCTGCAAGTTTGTCTTCACTCTGCG
The DNA here is from genome assembly GCA_012295415.1 of Phytophthora chlamydospora. NCBI lineage: Eukaryota > Oomycota > Peronosporomycetes > Peronosporales > Peronosporaceae > Phytophthora > Phytophthora chlamydospora. Next base: position 1,790 of record JAABLK010000254.1, read on the forward strand.
AGTCGACGACTCCAGGCGTCGGAGCTGTCGGCGCCGCATTGCCGCTCGACTCGTTCGCCTTCTGTGCATCAATTACAGCAGTGAGACGATGCACTTCTTCGGTCGTAGCGTCCAACTCCACCTTCCAGTGGTTGCTCTGCTCTTCGAGCGCGAACACCTTTTCAGCATTAGCTGCTTTGGTGGTAGCAAACCGCTCCTGCAAGGCGATGAGCTCCGCACGGGCGGCATCCAGCTGCCTTCTCAGCCCAGCCTCGGATGCTCTCAACGAGGCCAGCTCTTTCTCGAGTCCAGCGACGTTGGCTTTCACTTCAGCTGAAGGCAACGAAGCAACCGACGGCGCGTAATCTGCTGTGGTGACGTTGACAGCGCTGTTCGAGTCCGTGGTCGTTGCCGCGTTGGCCTGTTGCTCCAGCTTCAGCTCCAGCGACTCGATAACCTTCTGCCGCTTGTCATTCTCCGCCTTACTAGCTTCCAGTGCGTCGTGCACCTTTTGCAAGTCCTCCTTCGCAGTTTGAGCAGCCGCTGTGGCCATGTTAAGGCGCGCCTGGAAGGCCGCTTGCTCCGCTTCCTTGATGCGCTCGCTTTCTTCTTCGATCTGCTTCTTCTCCGTCTCAAGCTCTTGAATTTGCAGAGTCAACTCCTCAATTCGCGCATCTGCTTGCTGTCTCTCCAACGCCAGCCGCTGTCGTTCTTCTTCCAACTCGGCGATGACGCGCGCTTTCTCCGCTGCAAACTGGTCAAAGTCTGCCTGCATCATTTCCTGCGTACGCTGCACCTCCTGCAGCCGAGCCTCGCTGTCTTTGCGAGCAGATTCCGCCTGGTCTCGCTGTTCCTCGCTTTCCTTAACTTGCTTCATCAGAGCCTCGTTCTCCTTCCGCATGCCGTTCAAGAGCTCTGCACGCTTCTCCATCTTCTTGAGCGCAGTGTGCGACCGAACGCGGTAGCGCTCGAAGTCCCTACGCACACTGGCCAGTTGCTGCTGGAGCTCTGTGGCCTCTTCAAGCTGAACAGCCTGCTGCTGCTTCTCCTGGATCGTAGCAGAGTGGGTCTGAGCCTTCAGCTGCTCAGCAGCCTTGGCTATCTCCTCCTTCTCGGCTTGAAGAGCCACCAACTTCTCGTTAAGCGACTCGATCTTCGCTTCGAGATCACGTTTAGACGCTTCAATAGCCGCCAGCTGCTGCTGCCCCTGCAGCTTTTCCTGCTTCAGTTCGCTTAGTTTTACTGCGTCCTTGTCGACGTGATCGCGCAGCTGCTCGAGCTCAGCAAGCCAGCGCACACTGTTGTCTTTAGCAGCCTCCAAATGCTCGCACAGATCCTTGTCTGAGTCCAACGCCTTGGAAACCGCTTCTTCCTCCTCGCCATCCTTGGCAAACAAGCGCCAGTCGGACGTTTTCATGATCTGTGCAAACATCAGCTTGTGCTTGTCACCGTCGCTCCGTAAGGACTCCAGTGTCTTCTCTGTCGACTGAAGCTGGTCACGAGCAGAGACCAGATCACCCAGTAGCGGTACCAGTCCATTACAGAGCTTCACCAACTCTGGGGACAGCCACTCTGTTTCCAAAAAGCTTTGAGCTACATCGGCGTCCACCCCGTCACTTGAAGGTAAGCGAGCGGTCAGTTCTTGCAGCTCAGAGGTTAGCTGCTCGAAGCGCTCGCTAACCTCTCCCATCCTCGAATCCTCTACGTCTCGGAGAGCCTCCACATCCCGTTTCACTTGAGTGCACTCTTGGATGCGAGCGTCCCGTTCGGATCGACAAGCTTGGAGCTCAGCTTCGCATCGCTCTAGGGCGTCTGCCGTGTCGTTTAGCTCGGCTGATTTGGCCTCCAGTTGAGCAGACAGCGATTCAATGGTGCCTTGGCGCTCGACAAGGCATTGGGTCAAGCGTGTCGTCTCTTCTCCATGTGTATTGTGCAGCTCGTCGACCACTTGATCCTTCTCGTTCATGAGAATCTCGGTCCGCTCTTGAAGCTCAGCCTGCTCCTTCTCCAGCGACACAATTGTGTTTTGCTGTGCTTGATAACGTTCTTCATACTCGGTGATCTTTGATTGAAGATCTTCACGATTAGTTTCCAGTATCAGCGCTGCCTGAGCCTTGTCTCTCGTGAGAACTTCAATCTTCTCCTGAAGCTCGGCTTGCTCCTGCTCTAAGGACGAGATAAACTCTTGCTGAGTCTGCGAACGCCCTTTGTGCTCTGCAAGCTGGGATTGCAACTCAGCAATTGTCGTCTGCAATTGCGACGTATCAATGACATCACTGGGAACGCCATCGGCGCCGTTTGAGCTCACCTCAACCTCGTCTGCAGCTGAAAAAGCTGCCGGTTGAGACTCCTCGTCTTCCAACTCCAGCACGGGAAAGTCACCGGTCTGTTCGAAGTCACCCCCCTCTTTATCCTCGTCGGCACTCGCATCATCGTGGTCCAGAACAATTTCAGCATCAGCCTTGGCACTTTCTACCTGGAGGCTAAGCTTCTCGATTTCACCAGCGTGTTCCTTGACGAGGTGATCCTTTTCAATGGTCAAGGCACCCACCTCGGCCCGCAGCTGCTGCAGTTCATCTGTGTTTGACTCGGCTCTTTCCTTCGTCTTCGACGAAAGATCAGCCGCTGGGCTATCCCACTGACGTCGAATATCCTCGACTTCGCTTGCGTGGGATTCTCGAAGTCTCTCAAGCTCGGTAGCATGAGTTTCAGCAAGCTCCTCCTTCTCCGAGATCAAGCCCGCTATCTCGCCCTTCAACGACTGTAGCTCCTCAGCGTCTTGCTCCGAAGCCGCAGAAAGTGACGCTGTGGCACGCTCAAGTTGGTTCCGAAGACGTTCGATCTCGTCTGCGTGAGTCTTTTGAAGCTTCTCAACTTCGGCAGCACGCAGCTTGACCAGCTTCTCATTCTCTGAAGTCAACGTATCGACTGTAGACCGCAGCGACTGCAGTTCTCCAGCATCCGATGTTGCCTCGAGTTGACGTTGGAGTTCATCAATTTCATCTGCGCGCGCCTTCACAAGCTGCTCCATCTCCAATATCTTCGCTTGCAGCGTCTGCAGCTCTTCCTCATTTGATCCCGCGCCCTCTTGCTCCTTCGTCGAGATGGCATCCATCGCACTGGCCAGCTGGGCCTGCAGCTCTTCCACTTCGTCCCCATGCGTTCTCACCAGGCGTTCCTTCTCGGTCGCCAAGCTCTCCATCTCCACCCTTAGAGACTGCATCTCCTCGGCGCTTGCCTTTGCGCTCAGCGTCATGCGTTGGATCTCTTGATCACTCTCACGCACCAGTTGCTCCATGGCCTGGCAGGCTTCTCTCTGCTGCTCCAGCAGCACCGCGTCTTCCTCCTGCCTCATCGATTCCTTCTGGCGTTGCACTTCCATCTCCTTCTTCGCTTCCTCAAGCGCCAAACTCTCCTGCTGCAGCATCTCCCTGGCCTCGTCCGCTTCGTCCCTAGCAGCTTGCAGCTCATTCCTGAGCTCGTCCACCTTCTCCAGCTCCTTCCTCACCTCCCACACTTCCTTCACCTCGGGGAAAACCTCTCTAAGCACCGCTCCGAGCTGCACGAGATCCTTAACTCGAGCGATCAGCAGGCCATGAGGGGTATCTTCGTCCCTGTCCTCTTCGCAATCACTTGTAGCCACACTGCTGCGTCTCCTCCTGCCATTCACCACGTCCTCCAGTTTCTCCCACCTGCCCATCAACCCAAAGATGCTCTGCTGCTGCTCAATTAGAACCCTACGACCCCTTTCCACAGTCCCCGCTGACTGTTGCAGCGCCGAGGCCGCGTTCTCGTTGCCCTTGAGCTTCATGTCGCTGGCTTTCTTGCCCAGCATGGCCTCCACTCTCGCCAGTCGCGCCGCGAGCTCCTGCACCTGCGCGTGGGCCTCGTCGTCCTCGTCATCACCTTCTCCGCGTCGACGCATTAGCAAGTGGCGCTGCTCGGAGATAAGCGCCAGCGCCTGGCGCAGATCTGAGACGGAAGCAGACAACGCGCGCGCAGCATTCTCGTTGCCTTTGCGCTGCGCGTCCTGTGCCTTCTGCTGCAGCTTCTCGGCGACGAGGTGCACGCGGGCACTGACGTCGGCCGCCATGTTTGCAACTTGGGGGAATGGAATGGGATAATATTGGTGTGGAGCACCCTACTATAAGAGTGATGGTCACAAAGATAACATGATAAAACAATTTTAGCTGTGAAAAGTCGTTTTTTCTCGGATATGTGAAGACCGAAAAACCAGTCGGCTCGGAGTTCAACTCGAATACCAAGAACGTTCAGACTCTGCTTCACATCCAAAGCCAAGATCCGTATCGACAGGACGAAGTTGTGTATGCATCAGAATCGGCGATGCGCGTGATTGCTCGAACCAAGTGGTGATCCGAGCGCGCAGAGATGCAAACCTTCTCAACTGGAGCGATGAGCTCAGTCACTGTGTGGATTCACCTTCGAGTCTCACTGCATGAAACGGTTGCAACAGGGTGGACCTTCGTGTAACCACAAGTTTGTAGCGTCCGGATCTGCAATCCTCTTGCACAAACCCCGCACAGCACTGGGATTTTCGCTTTCTAGAACGATGATCAACGAAAACGAGAAATGCATCAAGTATGTAATGCAGTTACCTACCAATCTGCAAATACTGAAGTGCTAAAAGTTATTTTTCTGGCTTGGACATCAGTCTACCTGCAGGAAGCCGCTCAAGGTAGAAGATTCAACTCAACCAACAAATCCTTCACTTGCTCACCCTGGTCGTCTCCAAAAAGATGACCACCCTTTCGACAGGCGTGTCTTGGCATGCACTGCTCATGCATTCTACTGGATATATGTCGTCGCGCCATTGCTTTCCCGTGTCATCAGTCGATAGACCACCAGACGAAATCCCAATCCGATAGAAGCGCGTACGGCGTACCATTTGAAACACCTTCGTTGACGTGAACGGATTGGATCCAAAGTACTTGTCCTGAAGCGAAGTCGTCACGACCAGGTGGACCGCGACTTCGGGTCTCGCCGCTCTCTCCAAAATGCCCTCCATTTTCTTGCTGGAAATAGGTCGGCTGCGATAGTCCTTACATTCCACAGAAATCTTGCCGTCGAGGAGGCTAGCATCGAGCATGTCCGCATTAGGGTTCCGCACGATATCACCCAAGTTCAGCTTTGTGCTCTTTAGAAAAGCAGGCCATTGGCAGTTGGGAGGTGCTAGAAACGGCACCTTCAGCGGAGACAAGATGTCTGCAACTTCATCACTAAACTTCACGCGGATATCAAGAGACGACTGCATATCCAGCTCGTACAGCAGCGCACCAAAAAAAAACTCAAAGTCGAACCCAGCAAATCCATTTCGGTGACTAGCCATCACGATAGAACCAGCTGCCACAGACGCATACCATCGTTGCCTGACTGCTTGATGTTATGGGGTCGTAAAATCGCGCCACCTGCTGCTTCCGCTATACGGTATGCCCGGTAAAATGAAATCGGCATACCATACTCATCGACAAGGGGATGGAAGTGCTTACCGCCCATCAAGCTAAGATACATCAGCGCGTCCACGCCCAAATCTGGGAACTTGCTTCGGCACACCCATGGCCACTTCTCATCGTTCTTTACTAGATCGGCCTTGTCCGTGCCCCCAGTGCCACCAGGGGCTTTCAGAGTTATCCTCTCGTGAGCTGTACCGGGTTTTTCGCGAAATAAAGCTCGACCATCACCGGGAGCAAAACTGAGTCGAAACATTTCGTCGTCGTGCAATCTTGCATAATGCTTGTTAATGAGTTGGCTGTCTCCATCCACCACATAGTCCGCAGCAAGGAAAAGACGAACTTGGCCGTAGCGAAACCATTCCGATCTTTTTTTCAAAGTAACGCAGCGCTCAGCCAGGTTTCCGGCCATCTCGTCGAGGTATGCCACCAAGTCCGTATTCGGGTCTACTGTAGACTCTGTCGTGTTCATGAAATCCAATGCCATCTTTGCAAACAGGGGTCTGCTGTGCTCCACTATCACCTGCAAATCACTGCTGGTGTCAATAGGTGGGCACTCAAACGGTGGGAACGTCGGCAGGACGATACACCACAAACGGGATTTTTCAGAGACTCTCGAGTTTTGACCTGACTGGATGGGATTCCGCGCTGTCCCATTTGTCGAGCTCAAGATAACCGTGAAACCAAACGAGCGGAAAACGTTCCGGATGAACCGAAGGTGATTCTCGCTGTGGTTCTTGAGAAGGGGAAATTCATCCAGAAAAAAGAGAAAATCTGTTTCATCACGCATTTCCCGTTCTTTCCGCGCGTTTTCAACATCGTCTCGCGTCCGTTGACCCTCGAAAGTGTCCGCCCGAGACAGCAGAGCCAAAATAAATCCGTACGCGTACAGCTTGTCCTCGGACACAATCCAATGGAAGCATCACCCACCTTAGGTAAATCCATCTCCAAGCAGCGATGGAATGAACCCGATCGACCCAAGAACGTGGTGTACACGTCCTGCATCACCTCACCACTCGCCTCGCAGATGAAATAGAACACTTCCACGTCAGAACGAGCCATCAAATTGAACGCCATTTGCGTTTTGCCCATGCAGTTCATTCTTCATTCTTTTTGAAACCTCGTCGGCGAGAGTCGTCGACCGAACGCTTGGCCAGTTGCGATTCGACAGTCGGTAACTGCACAGCGATGATAAGGGGGCCAGCACTATCCTTCCCGTATCCGGCCAGCCCATCTGAACGCTAAGTGGCTCTCCGTTGTCACCTCAGTTCTTATAAACTACACATTGGTCGGGATCATGACGATGTAGTATTTGTGCCGATCTAACAACTGCCGCTACCGGTGAACAATGCAACATCAGTATCGGAAGTCACCAACTGGAACCAGAACTCCAATACTTCCACGATGAGCGGATCTTCCTCGTCTCCACCAAGGTGGCTCAATGAAGTACGCCGGGAAATGTCTAGGCTGACGTTGTCATCGTACGCCTCCTTGTTAGCATACAACGCGAGATTACACGCCATGAGATCTCGAGGCAGGCTGGACGAAACTTTGACAACATCGTAGACTGCATCAATGAAAAGACGAGTCGTTGCGCTCCCGGGCACCTGGGTCGAAAGCACTGAAGGCATCACTTAACGCCATTCCTGTAGACAACTTCGAGGTGGTTCTTCTTCGGTTGTGAGCCACGCTTAAAAGTACTACCTTAAAACCCGTGATTTCGGATCTTATCTTATTTGCGAGGGTCCGGAGTGATGGTCTGAGCTGACTCAGCTCAGTCCTTGCGCAACAGTAGTTGCAAACTCCGCGTATGCGTTGAACACTGATTTAAAATACTTCGGGGTGCTTACCGGAAGAACGGAGTGCACAGCGATGACAGTCGTTTTTGCTGCCGCCACTCCGCCACTCCGCTACAAATATTTAAGAAGCCACCTCAAACCATCGAGCAGTTCTCAATCCTCGTTCCGAACAGGTATAATGTATGGGTGTATCACCTTGTCCAGCCTCGTGTTGCCCTGTAGATGGCGATAGCGATATTCATCTAGCTCTGGTGTTTAACATTTACAATTCGATTTTACGTTAACACCTTGTTCATTGCGCATTGTTTATCTACCTCTCCCCCAACAACACTAAACTCTGGTATCATGACTAACCCGTCAGTCCGTGCGGAGGGGGACGACCTTGACATTTGAGGATTGGAATGTCACTTGCAGTCCTTGTTTGCTTCGCCGAGCATTGTGCAGTTGCCCAAGACGCCGTCAAAATCTTCATTTTTCATCCACCAATTCATGAAATTCATGAATCGTGCGCGTAGGGAACTACTTCGAAGTACTATCAGAGCGTCCATACCGGTTTGTATACGTGGGAAAGTTAGGTGCGTCGAACTCGTGGAATCTTCGCATCGGAAAGCTCTCGGCTTTGAAAGACTGTTAAAGGCAATTCCAGCGACGAAGACCACGGCGGAAGAATTGGTGGCCAACTTGTTCGGGAGAAGATCGTTATTCGATGAAGGTTTTGAGCTCTGGACGTAAACTGGAGAATGAAGTGTGAGCAATCGCGCTCACTATCAGGTCAGCTGGACCGGGTTACGATACTGACGTCTTCGTACAGATTTAGTGATCAATGCTTGAAGGAGGTATTTGCATTAGTTTTGCATCAGTCCCTGTCGTTGGTTCTGCGCTCTCGTGAAGCAGAACTACTGTGAGTTCGTCGGTGTTCCCCGAGGTGCGACAGTTCCCAGAAACGTGTTCCAGTCTTCGAGGGTGCTGGCATCTTGAAAGATATCGCTGCGGTACGACAACAATCGCCGTCGGATATTTGCGGGATCAGTTGCAATGCTCATCGCCAGTTGAACGTATTCGTCTAGCGACTCCGCGATACAATCCGAGGCGTTCATATAACGGAGAAACCCTGCAGCGAGGTGCACGACACTCTGAGCAGCAGGTAGCGTAACCACGGGACTGTACACAACAATACGCATCAGCTCTCAATTAGCGTCTGAAAGTCAAAATACCGAGGCTGAAGTTCCTTACATTCCCAAATGAAGCGCGTCGAGGGTCGTGACGCCGCCTCCGAACGGGAACGGATCTAGCACAACGTCGGCGAGTGCCAACAGCGCCTGAAACTCCGCAAAGGGTAGCGTCGGCAAGAAAAGTACTCGTCGATGATGCTGCATTTCACCCACAACAAAACAAAGTGTAAGTATCAACTTCCTAGTGGAGCTACAGTACAAACGGCGACCGCAAGAAGGTCCACCATACCTGTCCAAATCGCTGGCGGAACCTCCTCCGAAGCTTTTCCATCCATACTAGTTGCGTGTCGGAGGCTATCAACACGATGTAGGCTTTATCGTCGAGTTCCAAGATCCTTGCTAAAGCTTCGTCAAATGCTGGATGTAGTTTCATCAACGTCTGAATATGAAGGAACAAACCACAAAGTTAGTTCACGGGTTTATTTTTTCTATCAAGGTACAATGCCTCCCACTTACCTGAGGACACACGTAGAGTCTCCGATTGCTTGGGAGGTGCAGTCTTGAGCGGGTGATCTCTTTCGATTCTTCTGTGAGTGGATTGGGCTCGGTGAAAATCGTGCTCAACCCACGAAACAAAACGATCTGCTCGGAGAATGACGATCGCCGGTGACCCGACAGCGTAAGGGATTCTTCAGTTCCTTCGTCAAAGTGTTCTGAGACGAAATGCTCTGAAGAAATGAAGTAGTCGATATTTGGGTTTCCCGTCGTGATTGGGTGTCCCCAGAAGACACACTGAACGGGGGCCACGCGGTGGTGGGAAAGCAAGACGGTCCACTCGTCCATGCCAAGTTCAGGAAACATTACGACGTCGAGTTGGGCTTGTCGGAGCGTTTGAACGGCCGCCTCCTGGTCTTCAGAGAGTTCAACGTAGTCATCCGCTGAACGCTTGAAAGCCTCCGTTATTTCGTCCGAATCGCGGAGGAAGTGCACGCAATGGTAAATGGTGACATGAAACCTAGTTCGATCCAGTTTCTGAACGATTCCCAGGAGCAGTTTACCCACAGAATGCACTCGGAACCAGGAAGATATAAAGCCAATTCGTCGGAGCTTGTGACCTTCCGAAGACATCACTTCAAGCGGTTCAAATGAGGAAGAGAGACTCGGGTAAGCAGCAGATCGGAGCTTGTTTACAGCTCTCTGGATAGGTAGAACGTTTATCCCCTGTGTGTTCCCCAAGGTCAAGCAAAAAACCATCAGCGTCAAGCAAAAAGGAATCTCCCGACGGCCATCCGTACCTGATACCCGATGAACATTGTAGGAGGCGTGATAGTGTACTGCAAATAAGCTGCTTCCTCAGGCCGTAGCGTTAGACTGGTTGCACTCGATGGCTCCTCAGCATCCCCAAAAGGAGAGATCACACGCTCTTCCTGTTTACTCGTGAATGTTTCTGTGGCCGTTTGAAGCTTGTTCTTAAACTCCTCAACAAACACATCCATTTCATGCTGCGAGGAGAAAACCACGGGTACAGCTAGAAGCTGGCGAAGCTGTATTGACATTCAGATACAAGTTAGTCACACTATTGTACAATTATTCTCAGACTCATTCGTACCTCGATCGTCGTTCTGTCACCTGGGCACATCCGCGCAGCGAAGTCGAAAAACCGAAGCGATTCATTAAACGGGCCTAACTCGTCCATGAAGACGCCCATCAGGACCAGAGAGTGAAAGAGTTCCTTTGTGAACTCGCTGCTAAAGCTCCGGCCTACTTGTCCATCCATCTTCACCGAGTCTTCTACCATCGAACAGCAGGACATCGCCGAGTTCGTGTCGTTTACTGATCCCACGGCAAGTTCCAAACATTGTCGATCATGAGTTGATGCCTTCAATTTAACCAGTCGGAGGAACGTTTCTTGTGCCACACGCAGACTTGGAATGTCAGTACCAAACGCTGAGACCTTGCACTTCGTCCCTTCAGAAAGGCTCGCCGTCAGATCTCCTTGAAGAAACTTTATAAACGCCAATTGACATCGCACTGGGGCGTTTACTCGAAGGCTGGGAGGCTCTAGTGGTGCTTCCAGCAGGGAAATACTTTGCGAATAATAGCCTGCCTCAGTTAGCTTTTGAGCTGCTGCTAGCACCCACTGGTGGCTTTTGTGGCTGGGCGTTTCCAGTCCAGCACCCCATAGACGGATTTGTAAGACACCTGCGACGACAGTACCGTGGAGAGCTGCCTCGCTAGCAAACCCCCAGTTGGAAAGTTGCTGGGCGCTCCATGAAAAGAATTCCACGAGCTCCTTAGCTTCTGCCTCAGTTTGAGGGATGTCAGCAGCTTTGTAGTCCTCCGATGAAATACTGGAAAGCAGCACGTCCAAGCTTCCCACAATTGGTTCAAGTTGTTCCGCAACGTCAAGATATTCTTCGTACACTGCCACGGGCGCGTTGGTATCCGCCAAGAACTGCAGTCTCGCACGCGCTTGAGCTACGAGACTCACAGGTGGCAGATCGACCTCAAACCCTCTCCTTTCACTGCGACTCTCCTCTGCCAGTTGAATCAGTCGCTCACCATCGCACCGGGTTACAGAAACCGCAGCAGCAGCGCTGCGTTCGTACTCGACGCTACTGAGGGGAATCAAATCATCCTCCGAATTCACGAGAATCATCAAGACAGCGCCTGTAGCAGCCACGTGTGTCAGCTTCTCCTGAAACGAGCACTCCCCACGCCGAACAATCACCGCAATGCCTTCGAATCTTGGATCAAATACCTTATCTCCACTAGCGACAAGCAAGGGCGAGCAGCCCAGCATTTCCTCTCCCGGTGCCAGCAGCACCTCCATCTTTTCATTCTCTTCATTCACGTATGCTCCGAATGCAGCCAGCTGGCAATTGAAGGAAAACGACGCCCTCTGCACTCCATCAGAACCTCTCGGTGCCTGTACAACACATTCACCTGCCAGTATCTCTCTGCGTCAGTGCTCATCCACAGCTTTCGTAACTTAAAAGCCTTACCTATTGGCAGTATCGGCTGCTTGCTCGCTGCGACGGCGAGTACCCCAGCAGTCAATACACAGCAAAGCAGCTTCAGAGCAGAGCTCATGGCGTTCTCAACCGATGCTGGTCAAGTGTGCAAGATACGGCTCTTCAAAGATCGCGTATCTTTCGTAAAAGCAAGTTCAAATGTCTATTTGGCGGGGCCACCAAAACCCACCTGCTGCAAGAAACCTACGAGCGCTTGCTTTTCTGCGTCCTCGTAGTTCTTGTTGTGGCCGCAATGCAGAGGCAAGAGGCAGCCCAGCTTGGCATCGCCAGTATTTACCACCAAAGACACCGACTTGTTGTCCGCCTTCTTATCGCCTTGTGAAGTTCCAGGTAATGCAGCAGGTTCGTCGGTCTTGGGGCTGTCTAAATGACGCCATCGACGCTGCAGTGCGTCGTTCAGGTACTCGACCATGAGCACGACAAAGCCGATGTCGTAGTCGAATTTGAGAGGCGGGTACTGCTCTACGAGGTGCTGCAGCATGGCGTGCGCCTCAGCTACCGTGATAGGCACAATGAAGATGCCGTCGCGGTCGAAGGGCTCCAGCGAACGTGCATTCCTGCGCTCAGGAGCTACTCGACCGCCCCACGTTAGAAGCGAAGCGGTCCATGCGCGGATCTTGTCATAGCCACCGCTCTCTGCAGCCTGGAGCAGCACCTGGCCACAGTATCCGTCCAGACGCGCTAGTTGCATCCAAACAACAGCGAGGAGCTCATCAGGGAACGCAGCGGTCGTGGTAATGGGCGAAGGCGCAACCGTGGGGTCTGACGAGAGCATCGGATGTTGCTCGTTCTCAGCGGCATCTTCAGACGTGGCGGTTGTCGCTGAAGCCTCGGCATCTTGCACGGAGATCACAACGTGGCTCATGCTAGCCGTAGCTTTGCCAGCGCCGTCAGCTTCTCCATTTGCTTTTCCATCGTGGGCATTAGCCTCCTCCTTATCGCGACGAGTTGTGTACTCCAGCGCACGCTTGCCGACGGACAAGACGGCTTCGCTAAAGCGAGCCACCATCGTCTCTGTCAAGGGCTGGCCCAGTTGCGGGCGACTCGCGGCTTCGCTGACACGACGGGTACTCCGGGGTCCACATCGCGTCCGCATTTTGCGGAAGGTGTTGCGTGGCGATGCCGGGGAGGTAGGGGCGCCGTCAGTGTCGCGTTGACGAGGTAGATTGAATGTCTTGTCGCCCAGTTCCAGGCTTACCGCGACGCCCGACTTGAGCGAAGCTCCATCCAAAATGATCTCGTCACAGGGGTCCGAGCACAGCAGCTTCGCACACGTCGCGTCCAGGTAATTCTGCACGTTGTCTGTCTCCCAACGCATCACCCAGGCCACTACAGTTCCGGCCCAGCGCGCGATCATCCTCTGGGCAAGCGCCGGCACAGTGGCAAACGTGCGGTCTGCGATAAGCACGTTCACGTGGGGCGACTTGCAGGCCAGATAGGTCGCCACTAGCCCGCCGATGGACTCGCCATGGACCGCGATCCTGTTGATGCCACGTTCGCTCTTGAGGTAATCTACAATCGCAATGCCATCCAGGTTGTGCATTTGGGGGGACGGCGAGCCTTTGCAGCGCCCGTAGCCGCGGTAGTTGTACACCAGCACGTGGCAATCGAGGTCCGACGTGTAGAACTTGATCCAGTCCATCTGCAGGTGGTGGAACTCGTACAGCCCGCCGTTCGGGTTGCACAGAATCACAACAGGACGGTCAACAGCGTCACGCCCACTCGTCGCTGGAGGCATGAGCATGGAGTCAATCTGGTGGCCTTGGTAGCCTGGAATCCAGATCTGCTCGGCTTTCTACGTGTTCACAATGCAAAATCAATCAGCAAAAGCGACGGCCATGAACATTAACAGTACAAGTGAGCTACGTACAAAGCGCACGGTCATATCCGCTCGCAACATCTCGAGCGTCGCGATGTAGTCCACTTCAGGCGTCGAGCCACGGCACAGCTCCTTGGCGATCCACGTCACATTTCTGGCCGCCGGAGCATCGGTCTGTGGCCGTCCAATTAATGAAATCGCCCCTTGCAGACGCCGCACGGCCACTGCAAACGTCACCAGCGGGTGAGCGGTATCAAGAGGTTTGGGCTTCGCCGCCGCTTCCGCCTCCAGCGACGCCGAGTCCACCGTCGTGGACCTCTTCAGGGCAGGCTTGGTAGTGCCGCCAAACAGCTTCAACCGTGACGACTCTGGAGCTTTCACGGACGCAGGCTCGGCCTTCTCTTCTCCGCCAAACATCTTCAGTCTCTGCGTCTCGAACGCCTTTTCCGAGGCGGAGCACAGCTTCGAACACGGTTCTGAGAGTTTCTGAGAGTTAACCTTGTTAATCTCCCGAAGGATCCTTAACAGCTTCACCCCGTTGGATCCGAGATTTCCATCCCGTTCCACGATCTCCAGCGACTGCAACACCGGCAGCATCAGCGTCTCCAGTGCAAAAGTGAAGTTTTGGTGGACCTGTAGAAACCGCAGTCTCATGGGTTTACTACTTGTTGTAGGGTCCAGCACGGCCGCCAGTTCAGCTGCAGCTTCTGCGAAGATCTGAAGGCGGCGTTTGGTCAGTCGAGCAAAGTTGGCTTCCCCTTCTCGAATCACGAGCTTGAGCTGGCCGGGATATGCCATAAGTGAGGCCACCCGTCGAATGGCCAATATAACGGCCAGCGTCAGAGCCACCAGCAGCCCCGGGAGCGTCAGCAAGCGTGTCAATAGGCGCAATAGCCCTCCGACTGTCACGAAGACGGTGTTAGCGAGCACGAACGCGATGAGCACCGGTAGCGGGTTCATCACGATGAGCCGAAAGGGCTGCCATAGTTGGTACGCCAGCGATGACGCCTGCTGCTCTCCTTCCTCCTCGTTGTCGTCGAGATCGTCGCCGTGCGCGTGGCCGCACTGACAGTCGCTAGGTGCGAGCATGGCAGCGTCAGACAAAAAGTGCCCTTTTCTCTTGGGTTTTTGGCACATTTTGACCCATTTTTAGATGGCTTCATGTTCTATTTTAGGCACTTGACTTCAACTTGCTTGGGAAGGCAAAAATACAACTTTTCTTGTCGGTGTCTTGAGAGAGAGAGAGAGAGAGCAATAGTTGCGCTCGATTGTTGCTAGTGCGCGAGGAACGATGGAGCGAGAGGAAGATGAATTGACCATCCAAATCCCTCCGCATGATGGTTCGCAGACGGAGCGGACGCGAGGCACCTTTGGGGGGCGGCAGCGCTGGCTGTCGGGCACCGGGACGGACACGAAGGCTGCGTCGGATGCCAAAGCCACGGACTCGATGCTGTCGCCGCGGCGCGGGCTGAACAAAATGTAGATGACTTTGGTGCCGCGGGCTGCAGTAAATATGATCTCATGTTTGGGTTTTCACAAATGTACAGGAAGGTGACAGCGCCGTCCGTGCAGCCGTACCTGTCGTCGCTGGGCATCTCGGTTGGAGATGAGACGCACATTGTCGAGAAGGAAGTCGACGAGGTCGCGAGTTTGCGCCGGGTAAGAATTGCTGCAAGAATACGAGGATTTTCGTTGTTTTCTGACTTTTAACGTTTGGTTCACGGGATACAGGAGCACGATGCAGTCAAGAATGCGAACTGGCGCAAGGAGAAGGAGATCAAAGTAGGTTACAAGAGGCTTTATGAAAAAGCTGTATCGCTAACAGGCCAGTTGTGCCCGTTTGTCTGCTGTAGAAACTGGAGGAGGAGGTGGAAAACCTGACCATGACCCTGCACAGCCGCACGGCAGACAATTCGCAAACGAAAGCTCAAATGACCAACATCGAGAACAAGTCTTCGGTACGATAAGCTAAGTGTGTCTTGATCAGCGCCGCAGAAACTTACGCTGTTTGTGGTGTTGTCCAGCTCTACGAGTCAAAACTGGACGAGGAACTGACCGACCGCGGCGTGTACAACCACATGATCCAACGTTTGGCACGCGAGGCCCTGGACGCGAAGAAGGCGACTCTGGCAAAAGAGAAGGCGCTGCAAGCACTGCGACAGGAACTGTCGAGCGCGATGGCGGGGTTGCTAGCGGTCAGGCAAGAGAAGTCGGCATCTGAAAGCACGTACAAGCAGCTCTACACGGACTGGTGGGAGAAGAAGCAAGCCAACATCCGCGCTCTGGACGACTTGCAGCATGCCGTGGAGCAAACACGTCTCAAGTCGGACATTCTTGAGGCGCGCGAGGTCTCCCGCAAGAAGAATGTGCAGGCTGCTTTAGGCCAGCTCAAGCAGAAGGAGTCACGCCGTCTTCGTCGTGAATCATCCGCGCAGATGACGCACTTCTCAGAGATCCAGGAGGAGCTCTCGGACACAGATCGAAAGCTGATGCGCGTGGAGGCTGAACTCAAGCAGATCATCGAGGCTGCAGGCACGAATGAGGTGGACAAGATCATTGCCAAATACGTCAGTCGAGAAGAGACGCTGCGCGCCCTGAAAGAGGAGCACACGGTGAGCGACGCACGCATGCGCAAGCTGCGTGAGCGGCACAAGCAGTTGAACGAGACGCTGGGCCAGCTGCGGAGCGCGGCGGCCAACTCGCGCACGATCTACCAGGAGATGGATCAAACTTCCGAGCGCCTCAAGGAGACCGAGAAGGAGGCCGCCGTGCTAGCAGATAAATGCAACCGAGCCAACGTGCTCATGGATGCTTTCCGTGCGTGCATGCTCAAGTGTCTCTCAAAGCTCAGCACGGTGCATGGCTCACTGGACTACGACGACCAGCACGAGCTTAGCCGAGCAATGGAGACACCCACACCTGACTTGCTGCATCTCATGGAGCAGAAGCTCAATCGCGTGCTGGACGTCATCAACCGCGAACGAGCTGAGCGCGAGCTGCACCGATCCGAAACAACCACCAATGCCAACGGCTCCGGTTCAGGATCCGCACTCAACGGCGGTGCTCCAACCACAGATGAGAAACCGGGTGTCACTCAGAGCTCCGTGCGCGCTCCAGCACCGTCCGAGACGGAAGAACACTTCATCTTACGCATGGCGTCGACTACAGCTTCGCCCGCAAATGTTCGTGTACGCCCGAAGTCGCGCTCGAGCGTCGTCAGGTCCTCGTTCCTTGGGCCACCTCCAGAAGAACCCAAAATTTCCTCTACGAGACGTGCTGGCCACACCTCTGTGCACGATGTTGTGAGTGGCGGCGGCATTTACAACACGGACGAGGTCGAGGACAGCACGAACAATGGAGCAGCCGCAGCAGACTTGGGCGACGACGAAACTGTTATTGATCGGCACATGCGCAAGAAATTGGTCGGACTCATCGTGAACCGCGGCAAGCGGGGGAAGAAAGCGCCGGCGCAGCCTCAAACGAGTCCATTGCATTAGCACTCATTTCCTAAGGTAGACAAGGACAATAATATCCAGCAACAGCATACTATGAAGCGTGTGTTAATGGACGCACCGACCGTATTGCTCATAGTTCATACAAGCATAATGATTTACAGCACCAACCGCTAGACTGTTCAACAACGAGGTACGACTCGTAAGAACACAACTCGCACAACAGATCGGCACCACAGCCAGCAAGTCTTGTTGCTTCATGCGTACCTTAAAAGCAGTCCAGGCTACTCAAATTCGCTTCCAAACACACTGGACACGAGTTTTCTTCGAGGCATTGTTTGTGGAAAGCATGACCACACGGAAGCAACACCACGTCCAGGTTGGAGTTGTCTGCTCATCACAACACACAAACACACTACTTAGATCATCGCTACCAAAGGTACTTATGCAGAACGCAAGCTGAAAAACGTACTGTCACTGATGATCACGACCGGAAGTTCACAGGTCCCGCAAGTCGAGTCGTGCAGCTGGACTTCACCACCCCAGTCACTGTTTCGGTACTCGAACGAGCGACTGGCCATCGGAGCTGGAGCCATCGACATTTTCGACGTTGTCCTGCTGATGTTGATGTTTCTTCCACGCTGAGGGCTTATCGGTCTGCAGAGAGGTCCAACGTCTGTTCCTGTCACCTCGACCCTACTTGATCGGTGCGCTGTTGCTTCCTCATCGTACTGCTTGCACTTGGCATCCCACATCTCGTACTGATCTCGGCTCATGGCTGGGAAAAGCGAGCCCATTTCAAGCTGAAGAATAGCAGCCAGCTGTGGTGCAAACGACACCGAGCTTGTGGCAGATACATCCTCCTTGTACGATGCCCAGACATTGGTGTCCACAATCTCCAGAATTTGCGTGATCTCGTGCTTTTGGCGCTCTGTGAGCACGTGCGTTTCAACAATCGTGTGGTACGTTTGCAGCGGCGTAGCAGCAAACAACAGAGGGAATCGAGCAAGAAGGCGCATGCCATAGCTGAGGTTGACCGAGTTAAGCAGCGCGTGGATAACCGCCGAGCAAAGGCGCTCGTTACGATTCTCGATGGACACCGATGCTTGAATTTGGCTTAGAATCTTGGACCGGCATTCGTCTGAAATGTGTGGAAGAACTGCCACCTGTTCAAATAGTGCTTCGAACACAACCAGCTTGTTGCTTTTCGTTATCAGTGTCACCAATTCGGCTAGTTCGCTGAGCCCACGCTCTTTTGCACCCGAGTCGTCTTCATCCTGCAGCGACAACATTGCCAACTCCAACAGCGCGGGGAAGGCATCGCTTTTCGCAAACATTTTCCAGCACTTGGAGTGGTCGTAAATGAACCTGTCGGGCTGGCGAACAAGACCTGCGACCCACGCTTCAAGACAACACCTCCCCTCTTGATCGAACAAATTACTCACAACCGCGCCACCAGCGAAACACAAGTCCAAACATCGACTAACCACTTGCGGATCTCTGCCTGCTTCATCGCCCTTCTCTTCAAGAAGTCGCACAAGGTATCGGAAGTACTTGGACGTCTGGGCTATCGTATTAGGCTTCAAAATCTCACGGATGCCAGCTGCACCCGCGTCAGTCGCCTCCCAGTCAAGCTCTGTCCCGAAAAGAGCCTGCTCGATATTCCACGGGTACAGCACGGGGTACTTACTTACACACATTTCGATAGCTTCCTGCGGGCACTTCTTCAGCAAGATATCCAGTAAGTGAAGCAACAGGCATAGGGAATCGCGCTCCTCTAGTGATGAGAAGGCTTTGCCTGTCTCCGACTCCGAAATCCAACTCACGATGTCATCACAGGTCTCCTCCATGTCAGCGCTGGAAACAACTTCATCCAGCACAACCTTCAGCGCTCCCGTAAACTGGCGAAGGTTGCAGACCTCAGCAGCTAGGTCAGGATTAATGTATACACCGTATTTTGTCACGAACGCCTCTGCTTCGCCGGTTGTAGCGAACTCGGTCTCAGAACCATCGTCACTCCATTGATAACGCGGCTCCAACGACATTTTAATTCCCATCTCACTCTCATACAGTCGATAAATATTGCCATCCGCGTGTTCCTTCGGGTTCAAAGGGTGCAGATGCAATTTGGACCCAGCTGCCCAAATTGCGAAGTAAATCGACACTAGCGTTCGCACCAAGTTCCAGTCGCCCCTCGTTAGTGGAAGGCCGTCACCATCAACAAGTGCCTCACCACGGGCAAATCCAGCTGCAGGGGCGGGGGCATTCGTGATTCCACTCTTATTTTCGAGCGAGTCATCGCTTCCTTCAGGATCTTCGTTCTGTGCAGTAGGATCGAAGCAGTTCAACCACGCGCGAATCGTGGACAAAACTTGGTCCATGTCACCCTGCATCAGATACAAACTCGTAAGGCATGCGCACACTCGAGTGATGCCGGAAGCCGGCCATAGTCTTCGTGTGAGTTGCTTGGTTTTTTCTGCTGTGGCAGAGGCTGCTTGAAGCTCTGACACGAGCTCGCTGACATCACGTCTGATAATGGGCTCCAGCTCTGGTGACACAGCAATGCGACCGCCTACCATGCATTTAAGCTTAATTTCACAGCTCGGTGTTGCCCCGAAATGCTTCTGGATCGCTCGCTGGGCCGCTCGCCCTGCGTCTGGAGACATCGAAGCTCGATGCACAAGGCGCTGCTTAAACTTGTTGACGGGAGTTGATGCTTCAGACGATGATGCTGTGCCTACTGACGTTTGCACCTTCAAAGTCTCTAGCAGCGCTGGCTTCGAGACGTGCGATACGGTCATTGCTCTGTTTTCTTGACTATGGACTCCATTTGTTGTCGATGTGCTTATTTCAGCGTAGGCACTCCCGTTTTCCCTCCCATTTGCCGCATCCTCCGGTAGGTTTAGCTGCTCGCTGATAGGTAAGTTGGACGTGTACTTGAGATTGGAGTCCCAAATATCCATCGAAATTGCTTCCAGTAACACTTCCGTGTCTAAGTTGCTTTCATCCGCCTCTCCAATCGTCGACATTGCAATTCGCAGTACTGAGCACTCGTTTGTATCAGTTTTAAGCTTTTGCCCATGTGTGTATCTCCGCTGGAGCAGTCGTGGATCTGGATCGATCACCAGTTCATCGTCGTCAAACTCAGGGAAATCACTGAAGATGCCAGATGCATCAGAGCGGCCAAATGGATCAGTTATCATAGAGCCGTCCATTAGGTGAGTCAGCATGCTGCTGCCTGGGATGAACGTCGAGAATGCCTTTGCCGCCGCTGTCGAGCCATCTTTTAAGGCAGGCAATAGATTCATGTTCATGGCACCTTCCTCGTTTCGGACAAGATCGGATCGCTTCACTTCCTCCATGATTTCATCCATGTAGTTTTCTCGAAAGTCGTCAGCAAGTACAGAGTGTGCGCGTGGCAGCTCCGGGATATCCATCAACCTTGCTTCCATGAAGGATCCATCAGGGGCACAAATACTCTTGGAGTACGATTGATCCGATGGGGCCAGAACATCAAAGTACTCGATAGGTTTGTGCAGGTTACTGCGAGTCGCCAGGGTTACTTCCGTATCTGCAGAGTCTTCCTGGCTGGCAAATAGGTCAGATGACGCCGTTGTAGCAGCAGAAATTGCTTGCTGCGGGCGCTGCTTAAATATAATTTGCAATGGCTGTGAGTCAGTCGGCGTGGGAAGGCCAGACTCCACTGCCACCCTGTACTCCTCTTCTAGCGCCTTTGTCTGCTCAGCAAGTGTCTTCAAAGCTGCAGTCAACTCGCCATACTCCCCAGACTTCGCACCAATTTTCTCCAGATACGTTAACCATTGGGTTTGAAGGGATTCCACAACCGTAGCGTCATTCAGGTTGAATTCGATCGCAAGCTATAATCACACAACAACAAATATTCGCATTGGATAACGATCCAGAAAACAAATAGGGCCAAACCCCATTCTTACCTCAACGGCCTTTTTCATATCCTCTGCGCCGTAGATCTGAAGAAACTGGTCAGCTGAGCAGGACTGAATCATGGACACCTTCGGCACCTCGCCATGTAAAACTACCAGCGTAGTATCGTTCACGATCTAGTGAAGAAGACGAAAAAAGCGTCAGAGCTACATCTTATACACGCAGTGGATGCCGAACAAGCACAAACCTTTAAGTCGTGAATAATACCCAAATCCAGATGCCACTCGACGATTTCTACGGCAAAGGGGTCAAGGAAGAACAACACGCTTGAACCAACGTTCCAGCTCACTAGCAGCGTGGTTGCATCTTTCACATCTTGTGGAGCGTAGGGAGGGTCTTGGATGAACTGGAAGCGACCAAGCTTGTTGATGGTTAAGTTTCTTGGTTGGATCCCTGGAGAACAGCAAGTAGAGTTATTATGTGTAGCCCCCAGGATGAATCAACCAGTGAGCCTGAACAAAAGGCACTTACCTTCTTCCATCGCACATTCCGGGCTCTGCAGAAACGGCGTAGGATTCTTGCTGAGTGAGAACTTCAATGTCGAAGAAACCGTGCCCGACTGCGGATCCGCAACCCACACACGCCGTCCCGGTCGTGATGAAAACACCCTGACCTCGCGCTTTTTCGCCGGGTCGATCGACTCGACGTTCAGACTAGTGAAGAAGCACGCTCCGTACGCTCCTTGCCGCGCCTTGGTGCCAATTTGAACAGCGCTCCCGTCCCCGGCAGTGAGGTTAAGCAGCAACACACGCAGCTGAGACGACACCATGAGGATGTAGGACCGGTCGCTCTTGGCGAGATCCAGCTGCACGATGCCCGTCTCCTCCTTTAGCAGCAGCTCCGTGTCCGTGCTGCCGAAGATGGCCGACATGCCAGCGCGCAGCACTGTCTGGCACACGAGTCCGGCGTTGCAGGCCGAGAAGAGTCTCGAGCCGCGCTTGTCCCAGAGGAAGCACGTGATGGGGAAGCCCGCGTGGAAGTCGTGCGAGAACTCGACCTTCTCGCCGATCTTGTGGTAGTCCGACAACTGGATGGCGTACACCACGCCGCGCATGGTGCCCACCACGAGGCGCTTCTGCAGCGGGCAGACGCTGAGGCACGTCACGGCCACGCGGTCGTTGCTGGGCGGCGTGATCATCTTAACCAAGTGATACTTTGCGCGGCCGTCGCCCTCGCCGCGGCTCAGCGCCGACGTCGCGTACAGGTAGACGCTGCCATTGTTGGTGCTACATATTGAAGTGCGGAATAGGTTAAGTCAGTACTTGCAGTGACCATCACTCTGTTCCGCACTGAGTGCAGGATCAGCGCAGGATACGTACCCGCAGGCGAGGAAGTTCTCGGACGCGTGCACGCACGTGAAGCGCACCTTGCGGTTCTGCGTGCCCAGCCCCAAGTCCTTGTAGTGCAGCAGCGGCCGGCTGCGCACAGCGGAACCCGTAGCCGCGTCCCCCGCATTGGCTGGCATCGCGCAGCAAGAAGAGAGAGGTCCCCTTCGATCGATCAATCACTCGGCTTTTGTATCCGGACGGTGGTTGAACTCATTGGATGGGTCGTTGGGTGGGTTATTTTCAATTTGCTTTCATCACCTAACACTACTGTTCATTTTCGAATATGTACGATATTTGCAACGCGTGATTTGTAAGAACGAATGTTGTGTACCGAAACATAAAATACAGATAGTTTGACCCACATCCTCTTTGGTCACCCAGTGTGTGTCAAAAGGCGCGGAAGAGGTTTTCCTCACACACACACAGCACGCTGCTGCAGCAGAAAGCTCTTCCACCTCCCCGGCCCAGCGCACGCGACCGCGGACGACTACACGAGGCAGTATTTGCAGTTGAAGCTCGTGTCTCACGCAGCAGATTCTGAGTCAGAAGTTCCAGCTGAAGCGCTACACAGCAAGCAGGCAGGCGGACGCTTGACGGTCACGCTGACGCAGCCTTCTTCTCGCGTGCCGGGCATGTACATGCGCTCGGACTTTGCGGCCCTGCGCGTGCGGAAAGATGTGAACGAGGTACGTGGTGCTGGTGGTGGGAGCTGCGGCGGAGCTGACGTGAACTGACTCGACCGTTTTGTGCTGCTTTTGAATAGCTGGCCAAGGCCAAGTTCACGTGCAACCAGGCGAAGACGCGCGTGGACTTCCCGGATGGGGCGGACAACATGCTGCAGCTCATCTTCACGATCTCTATCGCGGACGTGTCGGGTCCGTTCGCGAATGGAGACTTTACATTCTTCGTGGAGATCCCCAAGACGTACCCCTTCCACGGTAAGGCATCGCTCACGTGGTCGAAATCTAGACGAAGAAGACTCGCGTGGCCTGTTGTAGCGACCGACTGTACTTACTCACACGATGGATTTTGTTCTGCTGATGCGATCTCCTTGCTTATGACAAATTACAGCCCCCAGCGTGAGGTGTACGACCAGGTGCGCGACGACTACGATTATTAAGGCGTATCCTCGACTGCATGG
This sequence comes from Phytophthora chlamydospora, assembly GCA_012295415.1. NCBI lineage: Eukaryota > Oomycota > Peronosporomycetes > Peronosporales > Peronosporaceae > Phytophthora > Phytophthora chlamydospora. The sequence continues at coordinate 24,946 of JAABLK010000254.1, forward strand.
TGAAACGGCGTGTGCTTGTACTTAACGTTGCTCTTGTACTTGCTTGCTTTTCGCAGAGTGTGGCATCCTAATATCGACCTAGCAACTGGCAAGGTGATGATGCCCATTCTCGGCAAGGACTGGCGCCCTGTTCTCAGTATCAACACAGTACTACTTGGACTACAGGTAAATAGCAGAGTCTCCGCAAGTTTAATCATCTCTGTGGCGACATCTAACGTGCTTGCGATATTTTGCCTGGATCTGTTGTTTTCCTTGTCGCGCAGTTAATCTTTCTGGAGCCTGGCGTCGACTGCGTGCTCAACTCGACGGCAGCAGAGCAGCTTCACCAAAACCCGGACCGGTTCAAGAAGGAGGTGCAGCAAATTCTCTGTGGAGGAAGGTTCTACGGCGTGGATTTCCCGCCGCACCCTCGGCAGATCGAGAAGCAGCGTCAAAGCTGGGGGCTACGTGTCAAGCGGCCTCGTAACGACGAGTCTCCTGATGCAACCAATGATTGGGACGGCATGGAGAGCCCAAATGCTAGTGACTCTATCGGTATTGAAGCGCCGACGCTCATGGATATCGGCGGCACCTCGAGTTGGAAACGTCCTCGGTTCAATTGAGCTGTCGTCACTGCTGCCGCTGCCGATGGATTTCTAAAGTTCTCATCACTTGTATCCGCTCTAGATAACCTAAAAATTCAATATATTTAACGTGGACATCAAAAGCTGCTTGATGCGACGGCGCCATTCCGTTGCAGTGACGACACAGTGTAAAGTATTGGGAATTCGTGGTATAGCCTTGACGTTACCTTTCTTCTGCTTCAGATGTAGCCATTCTGATCTCTGTTAAATTACAGAAAAAGACCCGGTACCTCACGCCATTCGTCTGCAGGAACGATGGCGACGCCGGCGACGGAGTTGGAGCTGCAGCAGAAGCTGCTGCGGGACGCGCAGTCCACCGACGCCATGGCCCGCCTACTTACCCAGGAGATCGCTCTGTTCCAGCGCAGCATGTACAAGAACCACAGCCAGCACCGACGCGCCTTCTTCTTCCAGAACCTGCAGCAGGTCAAGCGATGCCTGCGCGATTTCAAGGTGGAGGCGCTGACGGCCACGTTCGCAGAGGCAGCAACCGTGGTGAAGCAGCTGGAGCTGGAGGCAGGAGCGCACCACATCTCCTGGAAACTGCTGGCTTCAGAGCTCAAGGTCAGCACCGACGCCGTGCTGCGGAAGCTCGTGGCCCTTGCCCAGGCAGCTTCGGAGACGATCCGAGCAGCGCAAAAGGCGTACAAAGGTGCGGATGAACGATGAGTTGCTGCTTAGTATTGAAGTGTGTTATTACGGACTCACTTGTTTGTATAGCCTTGGTGGTGCAGTTTGCAATGACGTACTTCATGCCGTTCGTGATGATGATAAACAGCATCCTGGCACGGCTGACCGTGTTGTTCAAGACGGTGCTGGTTCGCGTCATCGAGCTACACGGAGGTATCACACTGCTGTACTTGAACGAGGTGACCAAGTCGAACCCGCTGCGCGCCAAGGTCACTGTCGTGCAGCTGCGCGGGTACCAGGTCCCGAGCGACGTCCTCCAGCTCGCGAACGCCTAGAGCGACTGTGGCAGGGCATTAGATATGAACACCAACGGCAGCTATCCACAACGTACGAGGAAATACATGACGTAAAATACATGATATCGATTGAAACCGCGCGAGAACACGGTTGTCTCCTTTTGCATGGAACCGAAACCAGTCTGACAGCACAGGCTGTGTGCGAAGCGGAGCGGGCAGCTCTTCACGATGGCTACTGCGTTGACTCTATTCACAAGCTGTTCGGGGGAGTCGTGTAGCCGACGATGGTCTTGTGGAACTCCACAACACCCTGCCAAACAGAAGAAAAAAAATGCAAGTCAGATCTCCACTTCCTACAAAAGAACACAGTCAATAGCTCGGTTTCAACGCACCTGCACGCTTAGATCGAGCACTCGTGTGGTCATGTCTTGATCCATCTCCACCTGCACTCCAATGGTGCGCATTGTCGGCGCTGTCCAACATACCAATTGACACAAAATGCTTCGTCAACACCAGACTAACGCAATGCAGCTTCTCCGCCGCATTAACTCCTCACCGACACAAGTGCAGGACTTCTTCGAGAGGCCGCAGCGGTTGCACTTGTAGTTGGACGGCACCAGCGGGCACACGTGGCCCTTCTTGGGCTCACCACACTAATCAACGACACAAATCAGCAACAATCAGCCTCCTTCTCTCCGTCCTGGAGCCTCCATCCCCGCCGCACCTTGCTGCAGCGGTAGTTGCCTCGGTTCCGGTTGTGCGCCTTGGTCGCGAGCTCAATGTCGTAGCTGCTGCCGTCCTGCAGCTGGTCCATGAAGCCCCCCGTGGGGTCCGCGCCCGGCATCGTGGTCATGGCGCCCATACCGTAGTCCATCATGCCCACTGCAGCGCAAGTGTCAGATACCTCACACAGCAAAATACGTCTCCATTCTCCCACTACGCAACGCACTCCCGTTCACGTCCATCGGCATGTTCCCGTTCATCTCAGCGCGGAATAAAGTTGACTGACAGGAGGAAACTGAGAAAGCATACACAACCCGTACATAATTTACGTAGACAACACAACTACCCGATTATATCATACCAATCCTACCAAACAACATATACAGTGCCCCCATACAACTCCATCGACCACCCGCCACCAAGACTCGAGCAGCGTAGCCATGTCCTTCAGCTTCGGCCAATCCAACGGTGGCAGCTCCGGCGGCTTCTCGTTCGGCGCCTCGTCCGCCGCAGCTCCAGCGGCGTCCACTTCATCCTCGGCAGCTCCAGCAGGCGGCTTCAGCTTCGGTGCCGCGACGACCAGCACTGTGCCCGCCACAAGCAGCAGCAGTGGCGGCTTCTCCTTCGGCGCGACGTCCAGCGCGGCCCCCGCCACATCCACGGCGTCAAATTCGGGCTTTAGCGCCGCCGCTCCGAGTGCGGGCGGCTTCAGCTTCGGCGCGACGTCCTCGACGCCCGCAGCTCCCGCCGAGGCCAAAACCAGCGCCGCTCCGACCTCAGGCTTCAGCTTCGGTGCAGCTGCTAAGCCTGCAGCTGCTCCGGCTGCATCCACAAGCTCAGGGTTCTCATTCGGTGCGAAGACTGCAGCTCCGGCCGAGGCTAAGACCAGTACCGCCCCGGCATCGTCGGGCTTCAGCTTCGGTGCTACATCCGCGGCGGAAGCCAAGCCGACGGCCGCAGCAGCTCCTGCTTCCTCAAGCTTCAGCTTCGGTGCGACGTCTGCTGCGGAGGCCAAGCCTGCTGCTCCAACGACGGCCGCCACGAGTAACTTCAGCTTTGGCGCGACGAGTGGAGCTGCGTCTACGAACGCTGCCAAGCCTACCGAGGCCAAGCCTGCAGCATCTGGATTTTCATTCGGTGGCTCGAGCTCTGGTGCTGCTTCAAGTGGAGCTACGCCCAGTACGACGACGACGACGGCTCCTTCGTTCGGATTCGGAACGTCGACGGTGGCCTCGAGTGCCAATGGATCGACGGCGGCTCCAAGCACTGCAACGACCACAGCTATCACAGCCCCGGCGACGGCGACCGATAAGCCTCCGGCCGAGTACATGGGTCGAACGATTGAGGTATGAGTGCAAGCGAGCTGGCTGTGGTGAGCGACGTACTGACTTAACTACGGTGAACTGTGCATGCTCATACAGGATATCATTAATGCGTGGAGCGAGCAGCTCGAGCGGAATGCCGATACTTTCACTACAGAGGCCGTTAAAGGTACAGCTTTCATTGCTTACAACACGAATTGGCCCTGTAAATGATCATCGGCTGACGAGTTTTTCAAACTGGCAGTGAGCAAGTGGGACAGCGACCTGATCGACAGTCAGCGGAAGCTGGGCGACATTGCCGGCGACGTGCGGCGCATCCAAGTGGCTCAGAACGAGCTGGATACCAACCTGGACACGATCTTCGCGTACCAGATGGAACTCAAGTCCACACTTGAGGTACGAGGGTGATCTTGCTGCTTGATATTGTCGGTTCTTCGAGGTAACGCTCATGTCTTCTCGCTTTGCAGCAACTGGAAAAGAGTGTGGACAAGATGTACGAGTCTCAAGACCAGATGCCTGTTGCTGCGGATATCGAGCGCGAGCAGACGCTGCAGCTGTCAGTAGACATCGATGACCAGTTGAACTCCATGACGACGACGCTGAAGGAGACAGTAGAGAAGCTGAACAAGGCCCAGGACGACGTGGCAGACGACAACAACCCGATGGTGCAGATCATGAAGGTGCTAAACGTGCACCACAACTCGTTGCAGTGGATCGAAGGCAGCGCTGGCCGGATCAATGCCGACATCGCGCAGCTGTCGCGTAAGCTGCAGGACTCGTCGATTTAAATGGCAAGTCCGTGAATTGCAAGTCGCAAGAAGAGCGTCTTCGTGGGAGGGTCTGCGTCACGGAGACGTTGCTGGACTGCCGAATAGATATCGTTTCGCTTTACACTGGTGCTTGCTGGACCCGTGACTGTATGGCGATCTAACTAGCTGTGTATGAACCCTTATAGTGGCTGCGTTGAGACTGCTCGGGGCTTGTGAGTTCCGTAGGATCTTCACCTCATTCAAGCAAAGTGATCGGCCCGTGAGCTTCAGAGGCGGTTGACGCCATGGAAGCTGCCAGGTCCGTGAGCGTCGATCCGTCGCTGGAGGTCCGTGCCGGCGGCAGAATACGAACAGGAAGCTCGATGCTAATGGGAGCGATGAACATCGAGTACTCACACACGAGGGCGATTGTGTACGCGCAGGCCAGAAAGCTGCCCGTCGTCGTTGGGAAGTGAACCTGGTCGTCGAGATTGAGTTGTACGGGGCATTCCAGCATATCGCCGTGCTTTGGGCCTGGGCACTTCGCTTCCGCGACTGGCCGTGTGCAGACGTCTTCTTTGCCGTCCGGATGGCGCACCGACACGTTCTGAATGAGCTGGACCTTGACTTGGTCCACGCCCACAGCAGCCGTGTGGTTGTTCACGAAGCACTCGACGACGGGGCTCTCACCGAGGGAAAACACGTCGCGACGCATGGACATCGCCAGATGAGACGTTCCTCTGCTCAGACAGCCAAACCACCGCAGAGTTTTTGACACCGTGCGCTCCACCGAGTGGACTTCAACGGGAGGCTGTGGATTCGAGCGCACAATGACGTCGGTGCTCGCTTCAAGATCCGAGACGAAGCGGCCCTGGACTTTGATCGTCGCCGTCACGGTGTACTTGATGGTGGCGTGCAGCGTAGACACGTCTCCGTCCAGCGGCTGCACGTTCAGAACACCGGGCAGGTCGGCAGGCAGCGTGTACGTGAGAGGGTAGAGATACTCCCCGATCTCGTACGGAGTCGGCAGCGGCTTGTTCAGCACCTAAAGTACAAGAACAACGCGCCATCAGGATCATCACAAACCTGACAGCCACAGCAAGTGGCGATCGCTCTCCTACCTCTTGACGGAGGATCTGGTGGAACCGCGAGTGGTGGTCTTTGCCTTCTTTCCACTGCGCGATCTCCTCGCCGACAATCGAGCACACCAACGCTGCATGGATCAACGCAAACGTGTCACCTTTACGCCCGTCAATGCAAAGCTTACAGTGTTGCAACACGAACCTCCGCATTGCAAGGGCTCACTCACGAGCACAGTGATGCGACCGGTGACCAAGTCGCCAGCGCGATACTCGTCCTTGTCGAGACTGAGGTAGAGCTCTCCTTTCACGCCGATCTCGCCGCTGAAGTGCGAGTCGCCCAGCTCCTCGTCCATCGTCGTCAGCGGCACGGGCGTCGTGGTCTCCGAGTAGTCCTCCTCCTCCTCCAGGTGCGGGGTCGACTCCTCATCGCTGGACGCCATGACAGCTCAATAACGGAGCCCTTCGCGTTCGGTGCGGCGCCTATGGCAGAGTGACTTCATGTCGTTGCAAATCGCACAGAGAGCGGCAGTTCGCTCGCACGCGATGGTGAAAGACAAGAAGCACCTCTCATTGACAGGTTGTGGCCGTGACCGTGGTGGACCTTGTTGGCCATCGTTGCAACGTAGTTGACAAAGTCTCCTACTATTCTATATCCTGTATAATTGTATATATGGTTAAACCGATTCGTACTACTTATTCACTTTCATACCTGATTTCTTCTGAAATTACAAAATTGTAGCCATCCATGAACGAGGGGCTCAAAAGCTCTTCAAACGCCGTTGTTCTTCGAGCGCAATGGCAGGTATTCCCGTTATCTCGCTGGATGACCCGACGCAGGGCAAGAGGCTGGCCGACGCCTTCGCGCGCTTCGGTTGCTGCTACCTGAAGGGTCACGGCATCTCGGACGTGTTGTCGCAGCGCATGATGCAGAGCGCTGAGTCCTTCTGCGCATTGCCGAACGAGACCAAGGCCGGCATCCCAGTGGTGCAGAACGGCAAGGGCTTCACGCGCGGCTACATTGGCGTGGGCAAGGAGAGCGGCAGTGCTGAGCGCGTGGAGGTGAAAGAGGCCTTCTCCTACGGCTACGAATGGCTCGAGGGCGAGACGGAGCCGTTCAGCAACGGGCTGCAGGGCCGCAACGTCTGGCCCAATTCAGAAGATTGGCCCGAGAGCAATCGCCAGGTGCTCAACGAGTTCTTCCAGAAGATGACCATGGCATCGCGAGCTGTGGCGCGGAGCCTCTCGCAGAGTCTTTACGGGAAGGCGGAGTTTCTGGACGGCTACTGCCAGGAAGGAGACACCATTTCGCTCATGCGGATGTTCCACTACTTCCCGTACGAACGGTACGCGGGTTTAACGGGCGGCAAAGGTTATTTGCCCGAGAACTTCCAGGAGTTCATCGGCTCGAGTCCGCACACGGACTGGGGCTTCCTCACGCTCATCATGCAGGACCCCGTTGGCGGCCTGCAGGTCTTCCACGACGAGAAGTGGGTGGATGTACCTTATGTACCGGGCACGCTCGTGGCCAATGCCGGAGACTACCTGTCGCTCGTTACGGGCGGGAAGTGCTTGTCACCGGTGCACCGAGTGGTGGCAGACAAACGCGAGCGCTACTCGCTCGTGTTCTTCTATTACCCGGACTTCGACGCGGTGATCCCGTCCGTCGACGACGTCCACGAGCTGCGCATTGGCGGCGACGCGAGGAGTGCGCAAGACGGCAAACCGTTCAACAACTTGCTCGATGGGACGGTGCGCAAAGTGGACGGCTGCTTTGGCGAATACATCATGGACAAATGGGCTGGTGTGCAGCGCTGAGCTTGTCGGGTCCTTGCTCGAGCAGCAGGTCGAAAAATACGATGCCGTCTGTGTGAAGCAGTACGACTGGTCTCGCTACTCGACTTCAACTGGTCGTAGAAGCAATACCTTGGTAACCTTGGAGCGATCTCATCAACCGAGTTCTTACACGTACCATCTCTCTCAATTCAACACGAGGCAAGTAGAATTATCGCTTTGCAGGCACAACTCCAGCAAAACAACAACGAGTTTCACGCTTAAACTTGTACAACACAGGGTCAGCTACGGATAATTTCGTGCAATCGCTTCAGTAATTTCAGATGCTGCCACAACCCGATATGAAGACGGGTGAACCTGGATGCTGCTGCCTTTTACCGCAATGCACGGCACGAGGCCTCTGATAAAAAGGACCAGTGCTCGTGCGCGACAATGTCGATCAAGAGTCTCCTTTGGAGAGTCGTAGTTCGAAAGGCGAAGGCACGCCCATAACGCCAACACGACGCATGGTCGTTACTAGCAACCATGGTTTCACGTTGCGACGGCCACTCCTGCAGGAGTTATTCCTCAATTCGCCATCTCCCGAGCACTTTGATTCCTGCCGTCGCGATGCCGAGCACTGCCCAATCTTCGCTTGCAGTCGCCATCGTCGTGGTGGCCGTCGCTACCTCTTCGATCAGACCCGACATGAACGGAGGCCTCCACCTTCGTCACGTCCCGCGCATCCTGCAGAAACCCACCCAGGTGAATGACGTTTACACCGCATTGTTGGTTCGCGTCAACCAAGAGCGCGCTGCACACGGACTCCCAGCGCTTTGTACCAGCAGCAAGCTGCAGAAGGCGGCCCAGCGGCAGTCTGAAGACATGGCCGCTCACGACTTCCTGCACCACGTCGGATCGGACGGGTCCACCGTACCAAGCCGCATCTCGGACGCTGGTTACAAGTGGAAGTCCATCGCTGAGAACGTTGCTGGCGGCCAAGCAGACGTGAACGCCGTCGTGGACACGTGGATGAACTCGACCGGCCACCGCATGAACGTCCTTGGAGACTACACGCAATTTGGCGCCGGCTACACGCTCAACCCAGACGGCATCTACACGCACTACTGGGCGCAAGAATACGCTACCAGCGACGTCGAGGGCTGCGACGGAGCTCAACTAGTCTAGCCGACATTAGATGAAGCGCTTTCCACCCTGCGTGTTTAATTAAATCGATTGCCTTGACGCCAAACAATATAATGGCAACGAGACGACTGTACGTAGCACCAGAATGCATGAACTCTTTCTGCAATCGTGCACTTCCATCTATATTTTTCACCCACGAGGCAAAGCTGCGATCGTGTTCGTGACTGTATACCTCCTTAGAACTTCGGCTCACAATCGCTGGCTGGGGGAGCGTTGCCATTGGTTTTTGTCTCCTCCATAGATTGTTGAGCCTCAGGAGCGGGAGTCTCCGCCGCAGGCGTCTCGGCTTCAGGTGTCGTAGGTGCGGGGGTTGGCTCCTGAACTTTGTGCGAGGTAGGCGCAGGAGTGACCTCCTGAACCGGTGTTTCCGTTTCCTTCTCGTTCGGGCACGGGGTCTCGGGTGCCTCGGTTACGAAAACGGCAGTCTTCGGGACCGGCGTTTCCTTCTCGTTTTGCCCGCCTTCGTTCTGGTCCTGGTTCGAATCGGAATCGCACGCTTCGTTCTCGCCCTTGCCGAAGTCCTGCGTCCAGTAGTGTTTGTACTCAGTGGCGTCGTTGTACGCATACGCCACGCCGAGCATGGTGTAGTCGCCCATGATGTTCTCACGGTGCTCGGGCGAGTGCATCCAGGCGTCCATGACAGACTCGACATCCTCTTGGCCTGCTGCGACGTTCTCCCCGACAGCGCTCCAGTCGTAGTTCGCATCGGTGATACGCTGGGACATCGTGGAGCCATCTGTGCCATTGTGGGCCATATAGTTGTTAATCGCCATGTCATCGGTGTGGCGCTGGGAGGACGACTGCAGCTTCTTGTTGGCGCAGACAGGGGGAAGGCCTTCAGCAGCGCGCTCCTTATTGACGCGGTCGATCATGGCACAGGTGAACTCGTCCGACTCGATGTAAGTTGCACCAAGGTTGCGCTGCACCTGGCGCAGGTTTGCAGCCTCCGAAGCACCGTTGGAGGCAGCTGCGACAGCGAGAAGCAAAGTGAGAGACGTCTTGGAGATGGCCATCTTGGGTCAATTTGTGGTGTGTCCTTGAAAGGTTGCAAATTGCAGAATGGCTTTCGGAGTCGGGGGCACTCTCGCCAACGTCTCGGTCTAGAAGCATGTTGCGCCCTGGTATGGGCGAATCCGCCACCTGGAGGTCGCCTTTCGCGTTCGCTAGCCTGGTCTACGGGGATGGAGGCAGCCTTCGAGAGAGCAAAACCACAAAATGGCTGCCAGATGCTACAGGTAGATCTTGGTCTCGTGCGGCAATACCCATATCTCCCGCTAACCGGGCAGGATCACATGGCGTGTGAGCCCTATGGATTCACGTTGGCGCGGAAGGTGCCCCAGCAAACGCTCCATGTGGGCAGCTGGCAGTCTTATCGACGAAGAGCCTCATTCGAACAGCAAACGCTCCACAAACTCGCCAAGTTGGACGTTGTCGACATTCATTTTACGTGAGCTACTAGAAAATATATGAAAGGAGGAGTTTGCTCGAGCAGCCTGTGTTCTTAGAACTTGGGGTTGCAGTCCTTGCCGTGATAAGGCTTGGTAGTCGCCGTCGTCTGGGGACTGCGGGTGTCGTAAGTCTTGTACACCTTCTCCGGTGTTGGTGTCCCAATCTCGGGCGGATCTACCACCGCCACTGGGGTTACTTCCGGCAATTCGATGGTCGGAATCTCGAGTGGGGAGGACGCCTCGCTGCCCTCGGTCAGCGTATCAATCGGTGTTCCAATCTCTGGGGGGTCCACCACGACAACGGGGGTATCGGTTTCCCCGTAAGCAGATCCCTCTTCGACTTCACTGCCTTCTGTCGGGTAGCCAACCGGGTACTCGGTTGTCGGGAGCGGATCGACCACCACCACAGGAGCATTCGTGCAAGGCGCGTCGGTCTCCTGAGACGCATACGCACTGCTGTCGGTGTAGCTGCTCTCGGTAAAGAGGTCGGTCGTGGCCGCCATGTCAGGGGTCTCCATCGCCACCACGGGTTCCTCCGTCGCATTCGCAACGTCTTCAGCTTCGCTGCTTTCGATGAGATCCGCAGCCATGCTTTCGGACTCCGCAGCAACGCTGCCACCATCGCATTCTTCAGCATCAGCTGTACCAAAGTCCTGCGTCCAGTAGTGTTGATACGTGGTGTCGGGGTTGTACGCATACGCACAGCCGAGCATGGTGTAGTCACCAAGGATGTTTTCTCGGTGGCCGGGAGAGTTCATCCACGCCTCCATGACGGCGTCCACGTCCACCTGGCCGGCAGCCACGTTCTCGGCAACGGAGCTCCAGTCGTAACCAGCTTGGGTCACACGGTCGTCCATGGTGGTGCCGTCGGTGCCGGCGTGGTCCATGAAATCGTGTTTCGCCTGGTCATCCGAGTGCTGCTGGGCTGCCTCCTGTAGCTTCTTGTTGGTACACAGCGGTGGAAGACCCTCCGCTGCTCGCGCTTGGTTGACACGGTCGAGCATGGCAGAAAAGTAGTCGTCGGACTGCGTGTACGTCTGCAGGGTTCGCCGACCTTGTCGTAAGTTGGAGGCCTCCGTCACAGCGACTCCGACTAGCAACCAAGCGAGAAGAGGCCGCAAAACGAGCATGATACCGGTTCTGGGGTGGGGCTTGAGTGAAAGTTGCTGCACTTGCGGGCTCGGTGGAGAATCGAGTTGTGAGACGAATTACCGCGTTGCGGCGGTGCCGAGAGCTCGCTCGAGATCACTCGTCACCGAGAGTTGTTGGCCCGTCCTCCATCCAGAAGGCGATAACTACGAGGGGCATCGCTGGGTGCACCCACCTCGGTCCAGCGATCACTCACAGAGTTCCGGAGCGGAGACCAACTTGACTGCTCGTCGAGACGAAATCAGTCGAGAAAGAGACGCTCGCAAAAGAACATCGAGTCGCGCTGTGCATTTGTCGCGTTCGCCGAACGATACTTCTCCACAAATGCCCCCACCCAAGCGCTGTTGCTCTCCAGAGAGCTGGTGTGTGCTCCAGGGAAGTAGCAATCCCGTCGCTGAACCTTTCATAGTTCAGCGCAAGTTGTAATGCCGTCGCTTGCGGCTCACATAGAGCCAAGCTGCTTCAACAAGCTGTGGGGTCACCTTGCGCGGTTGCTGCGCTGGCATCATTGCTATATGCCTAGGCCGGTGTTGATGCAAGGATAAACAAGTAGATAGCACACTCCCGCATGCGCTTGGAGATAACTGCGTAATGTCGGCAGCACATTTTAATCAATTCATTCCCGTCCGCTGCGAACAGCAAAAAAACATGCAGACCATGCAGACCACGTGCTCTCACTTCAACGACTGGGTTGGGCACCTTAGATTCGCCGATGCAAGTCTCCCCCGTACGGAACAAGCATTTCATTTGTGCAGTTTTACTGGTGCATTGATCGGAAGCCTCGTACCGCTGCCGTCTTTCACCGATACCCATCGGGGTCGCTTCACCGGAAGATATCAACGATTCCTCTTAGAAGTTCGACTCGCAGTCCTTCTGGGAAGTCGAAGGTGGCGTCGTGGTGGCGGCCGGAGTGGCAACCGGAGCCGGGGTCGTCGAAGCAGGCGTAGTAGCAACGGGGCCAGGCGTCGTCGCGACAGGCGTGGCAACGGGGCCAGGAGTGGTGGCGGCCGGGGTGGCAACGGGAGCCGGCGTCGTCGCGGCAGGCGTGGCAACAGGGGCGGGGGTAGTCGCAGCCGGGGTGACGACTGGAGCCTTGGTGGCCGGGACGCCCACCTTCGGGGAAGAAGTCGTCGGAACCGGAGTTGGCTCAAGCTGCTGCTGCGTCTCCTGCTTGGTGGGAGCCGTGGTCGCCGGGGTGGTGGAGTTGCCGTCGCACACCTCCGTCTCGCCGCTGCCGAAGTCCTGGGTCCAGTAGTACCCATACGTGCTGTCCTTGCTGTACGAGTACGCGGTGCCGAACATCGTGTAGTCGGCGCACAGGATGTTCTCGCGGTGGCCTTCCGATTGCATCCACGAGTCCATGACGGACTCGACCTCCTCCTGACCAGCGGCGACGTTCTCAGCCACGCTGTCCCATTCGTAGCCGGCCTGGGTGATACGTTGCGACATCGTCGAGCCGTCCGCACCATCGTGAGCCATGTAGTTGTTCTTGGCCATGTCGTCCGAGTGACGCTGGGCGGCGGCTTGCAGCTTCTTGTTCATGCAGAGCGCCGAGAGTCCCTGCGCAGTGCGCTCCTTGTTGACGCGGACAAGCATGGCGGAAAAGTAGTCGCCGGTCGGGGCCGCGTTCGAGAGACCATTGGACACGGCGGCGGCAACCAACAGGAGGGCAAGCGAGTACTGCGGGACTGAGAGCATACTTCAATTCAGCGAGTGCGAGTTGGTAGATCGAGCTGCGTGGTGCGTCGGAGGGGGCAAAAGGCGAATTAACCCTCAGACCAGGTTGAGCAGCGCGCAGTCTGGCCGTGGCGACGAACGCAATGCTGCTGACGGCGAGAATTGCTGGTCTGTCAATGCACCGGATCACCATCGCAGGATGGAAAGACACTCGCTCTGTGGGAGGATAGGAGCGTTGGGACGCAAGTGCGGAGGTAAACAACTTCCTCGGCGGGAGTTGCTTCTTGTGGTGCAACTTGGCATGCTAGCTTACCGAAATCCACCCGCGCTCCATTGAGGAGGTGGAGCGGCGTGAATTTATAGAGAGCTGTCGCCTATTGAGACACAAGGAGTGTCTGCACCACGAGTTTGTGTGGATAGCCTGGGTGGAGGAAAAAGTTAGCTTCGCTTGAACATGCCAAGTTACAACACCAAATCAACCGCGATGCAATCCAGAGAGAGAGAGAGAGAGAACACCGTGCAAGTTGCACTGCAACAGCAAGGTTGGTTTCGCTGTGCGGATACCGTTCCTGTGAGCATGAAAAACGTTGCATGGATGTCAGTTCACGTGGAAATGAAGCGTCTATTTGGTTCCACATCTACTGGTGTCGGTCAGGGTTGCGACCGAGCACCTGTCCATTTATTTCATATACCCGCATCGGGGATACATCGCCTACTAGTACTCAACGACAAGCAGCTTTCAAGTGTCGACTTAGAAGTTGGATTTGCAGTCGTCAAGGGCAGGCGTCTCCGTAGCCGGGATCGACGTTGTCGGCGCGGGTGTCTCCACAGGGGCCTCGGTAGTCGCCATCGGAGCCTCAGTGGCAGGGGTTTCTGTCGCGGGAGACTCGGTCTCCGCCTCGCCCTGCACCTCGTCCTCGTTCTGAGCCGCACTCTGCTGCGTCGTCGAGCCGGTCGAAGAGGCGCCGTCGCACTGCTC
>JAABLK010000255.1:0-18246 GCA_012295415.1 Phytophthora chlamydospora
AGTCCCGCTTGGCGCCTGTCCAAGCCATTAACCGAGCTTCCAGCCTCCTCCGAGTCTTCCCTGCTATCTTGCCATGCACGCGTCCGTAGGCCGCGTGGGCTCCTCCTCGGGCTCGTTGGGATCCAGCTCCGCCAACGCCGGGGCCGGGGCTTCCACCTTCAAGGCGCCGTCCGCCGCCGTCGAGAGGGTACGAAAAACCTCACCCCTCCTTTTATCGGAGCTTCTCGACAATAAATCTAACGAATTGCTGCAATCTTTCACTCCAAGCAGATGATGACCGTGGCAGCCACGCAGATGAGCTGTGGCAACCCCGAGGAGAACATCAAGAAGGCCGAGTCTCTCGTCCGCATCGCCAGTTCCCGCGGTGCTCAAGTCATTTTGCTGCAGGAATTGTTCCAGTTTTCCTACTTCCCCATTGAGCTCAATGCCGGCAATTTCCAGCTGGCCACGACGCTCGAGGAGTCAGCACTCGTGCAGGGAATGGCTTTGCTGGCCAAGGAGCTGCACGTCGTCATCCCCATCAGCTTCTTCGAGCGCTGCAAGAACTCGTACTACAACTCGTGCGCAGTCATCGACGCCGACGGAACCGTGTTGGGCGTCACCCGCAAGATGCACATTGGCGGTGCGTTGTTACAGCTTTCCAATGAGACTTTAGAGCTGTGGGCTAACGTGGTTACGTTGCTGGTTTAGATCGTCTTGGCTACAACGAAAAGTACTATTTCACGCCGTCGGACGACTCGTTCAAAGTGTGGAACACGGTGGGTACTTGAAGGGATACTACGGTTCTGTTTGCAGTGTACTGAAGTCTCTGTTGCTGCAGCGCTACGGCAAGATCGGAGTGGCTATCGGCTCGGACCAGTGGTACCCGGAGGTGGCGCGCAGTTTGGTCGTGCAGGGCGCGGAGCTCCTGCTGTACCCGAGCGCCATGGGCAGCAACCAGTACGACCCGGCCTTTGACGCGCGCGACCAGTGGCAGCGCGTGATGCAGGGCCACGCAGCAGCAAATATGGTGCCCGTCATCTGCTCCAACCGCGTGGGCGCCGAGGTCGTCGACGGCATCCAGGTCACGTTCGTCGGCTCCTCTTTCATCACAGGCCAGACGGGCGAGATGCTCAAGATCGCCGATCGGGAGTCGGAAGGTGTGCTCGTGGAGAGCTTCGACCTCGAGAAGTTCCACGTGCGACGAGCTAGCTGGGGCCTCGTTCGCGACCGCCGACCTCATCTGTACGGAGCGCTCCTGACGCGTGACGGGCCCCAGTGAAACCTCTTCAGCTTTAAGCTATCAAGAGTATATGGCGAGATGATCTTGGAGGGTTACATCGCAGTGGACAAGCCTCGTAACCCAGCAGAACCGTAGAGTGAATGTGCTGGTTTGTCATGTCCACAAGCAGCAAACCAAGAAATGTAGCCATGCTGGCCCTCTAAATGTAGCATTGTGCCATCCCAGTTGTGTATTTTTGAAGACGGTGAAGTCTTCATTCTCCTTCTTTTCTCCTCCAGGAAGCCATGAGCGCCAGAGTGACGACGGGTTCTTCGCCTGGAATGGGGCGTCGCACCAACGCTCTGTCAGCCAGTCGACTGCGTGAAAAGCTGGCAGCTCGTAATGGTCCTCGGCACTCGGTGTACTGGGTGCAGCCCAAGCGAGGTGAAGCCCAGCTACCAAGTTACGCGAATGTTATGGAGTCCACCAACATGGCGGCGGCGGCTAAGAAGATCGAGTACACTTTGCTGGGCAAGTACACGGGCGACTGGAAGGACGGCCAGAAGCACGGCTACGGCGCTTTGTTGTACGCGAACGGCAACAAGTACGAAGGCGAGTGGGTCGAGAACAAACGACAGGGTCGAGGTGTGTACTGGGTCGAGGAGAAGAAGAAGCTGAGGAAGCAGTACGCCGGAGAATGGTACAACGACCACCGTCACGGACGCGGCACCTCTTTCCACGAAGACGGCAGCAAGTTCGAGGGCCAATGGCTCAACAACAAGCGCCATGGACATGGCCGCATGATCTACGGCGAAGACCAGTCGGTTTACGACGGCGAATGGCTGCGCAACGAGCGCTCCGGACGCGGATCGCTAGTGTTGGGTAAGTAGACTTGAGCTGCTTGCTTGCGTTCTGGGCAAATCGGTAGCTTACGTGACTCGGAAACAGCTAATGGCGATCGGTACGAAGGCCACTGGCTCAACGACAAGAAGGAGGGGCCTGGCCGATACTTCTACAAGGCCACTCGAAAGATGTACGAAGGCGAGTGGGTCGACGGCGCGCCCAAGTGCGGCACGTACCATGACGACACGGAATTCAACGCCGTCGACGACGATCTGGACGACGGTGAGGGCCACAGCGCGTTCCAACTACCAGAGGTAGGCATCACGTGCGGTTTAGCCCCCAGGGTATTGCTGCTTATCGTTCCTGTGCTGTTGCTGCGTAGTTGGAGCTGGCGTACCCAGACCAAGTGCTGAGTGAGGGCGTGGCTTGCATCCGCCAGGACCGCGTGAGAGAGCGGGCCTTCCACGACGACGAGAGCGACGAAGCAACTGGTCCAGAATCACCTCCTCGGCGCAGCTCCATGACCGCCACGGAGCTCGAGCCGGGCGTCGTGGTGTTCGACGAGCAGATGCTGCGTGCGATCCAGAGCGAGTTCGCCGCGCTGCTGGCGGCCGAGAGCGCCGCCATCGCCGAGAGTCCGGACAAGCACGCGGTCAAGACGCGCAGCGGGTGCATCCCGTGCGCGCGTCTGCCTGGCCTGATGGACGTGCTGCAGCTGGACGTGGGCGAGGAGCAACTGACCGAGTTATTGCAGGAGATCGGCGCTACACACGAGACGCTCGTGTCGTTCGCTGAGTGCGTGGACATCCTGTCGCTGCTCATGGAGAGCCAGGAAGCGCCTCTGCTCGAAGACGACGAAGAGGACGACGATAGCAGCTACTAAACCTGCATTCAAACGATAAAACACAGTAAAAACTCCTAAAGAGACCCTGTTTCTTCGTCTACGATCTCCTCTCTCGCTCTTCTGCTCAGGTGAAGCGCAGACCGAGCGCCGCCACCACGTCACGGTACTTGTGCAGGTCCTTGCGGCGAAGATACTTGAGCAGCTTCCGCCGCTTCTCCACCATGGCGATCAGGCCTCGTCGCGAGTGGTGGTCCTTCTTGTGGCCCTGCGCGTGGGTCGTGCAGCGCAGGATCTTCTGCGTGAGCACAGCCACCTGCACCTCGCTGGAGCCCGTGTCTCCCGGGAAGCGCTGGAACGTCTGGATGGCCGTGGCCACCTGCGCCTTGTTGAGCTCGTGCTGCGACGCGTTCTGCAGACTCAACACGGCCTTGAGCTGCTCCAGCGTCTTGGCCTGCTCCTCGTCCTCGGGCTTCACGTCGTCCAGCTTCAGGCCGAAGCGGTAGCTCTTGTCCGCCGACACGCGCGGGGGCGCCACGTACGACACGCAGCGAGCCATGGGGGCGGCACGCGGGGCGGCGCGAGCGAGGCGAGAGAGCGCGAACATGCTGCTTAGTGGTGAATGATGCAGCTGTGAGGCCAGAAATGGATGGACAGCTACTGGCAGGGGAGTGGCTGAAATTCAGAGGGATGAAACCGGTTTCGTACCGGTTTTCCGAATGGCAACATTCACGGCGAGCTTTCCTCGGAAGCCAGCGCCGTTTGACTGACTACCAACAGGGAGCTCACAAGTGTGCAGTGAAGCATGGGGCTGCAGTCGAGCAGCGCGACAACTTCTAGTAGAAGAGCTACGCTTCGACCATGAATGCCGTGCTGCCATCGGTCTTGCGCCGAGTTCGTTGTATCCGCGGCGGTGCCCTGTCCGATCCTGCGACGGGGAATGGCAAGCTGTGCTGTAGCCACCTGTCTTTGCGTTGAAGCTGCTTCGAACAGCCTGCCAGCGACGCCTTCTTCGGCCATGCACGGCGCGCCTCACCCACAACCATGAGGCGATCGCCATCCATGAGGCGATCGAAAGTTCTCGTGCCGTCCATTGTCTCGACAGCAAGGTCAAAGCAAGCCTCGCGCGGCCGAAGCCACCTCACGCCTTCTCGCACGTTATTACCGTTCGTACAGGAGCCCGGCTCATGCTGACAAAGACCCTGCGCGTCCACCGGTTGCGGCACCAAACAACTGGGTGAACCTTGCTCGCGCGCAAGGTTCAGCTTACAGCAAGCAGCACTGCCGCCGTCATCTCGCGATCGGGCTGGCCAGATTTTCCTGGACAGCCACGCCGCCCGGTCTCAAAACTACGGTAAGACAGTGAGTCCAACGCGACCGGCAGGCTCACTCACGTTTGGCGAACGCCTGCCAGCGGCGTGAACCTCCAGAACGGCAGCCTCAGTCTTCCATTTGCCTCGCATCCGGCACTCCATCCGTCGCTTCCGCTCCCGTCGCAACCATGCCGATGGCGTCGCCCCAGTCGCACTACGTGCCGGTGCTCGAGTCTCGCCCGCTGCAAACGCAGCCAAGCCTCCCGATCCTGTCGTCGGGAGGTCGCAGCTCGTCCACCGACCTGCAGTTCGACCAGATGCCGCCTCGGCCTGATAACAGCAACTACGTCTCCCCCGTCGACCTTCAGTCAACGGTATCACCTCACCGTGACGCATTCGCAGGCCTCCCCGGCCCGGCTGCAAGTCTCCTGCGCTCGTGGGTGGTGCTCCGCTGGAAACTCGCACGCAACGTCTTCTCCGTGCCGCTGCCGCTGCTCACGCCCAGCTTGGACGTCAAACTCGGCGACCTGCTGCTCACGCTGCCGCTAAGTCTGGTGCTCATCGCCGTCACAGCACTGCAAGCCAAGGACCGCGAGGTCGCCGGGTCCGGAACGCCGCCGACCTTCGCTCTGTTGCTGGTCTTCGCCTTCGCCGTGCGGAATAACTCGGTGCTGCTGGTGCTCACGGGCATCTCGTTCGAGCGTGCACTTCTGTACCACAAGCTTTCGGCAATCGTGACGATCGTCTTGACGGCGTTGCACGGTTTGGCTTACGTGCTGGCACGTAGCCATGACGAAGAGGAGGACCAGAGCAGCAGGGCCTTGACGGGCATCGTGGCCTTCGCAGCCATGTTGCTGCTCTTCGTCTTCTCGCTAGGCTTCATCCGCCGCAAGTTCTTCGAGTTCTTCGTGCGCGTGCACTGGATCCTCTTCATCGTGGTCATCGTGTTCGCGGTGATCCACGGGGCCGCTCTGGCGCTGGTGGGCGTCGTCCCGTGGCTCCTCGACATGCTCTTCCGCCTTGCCTACCGTCCCCGAGTCTACGCTAAGGGATCGCTTCTCAACTGCAAGAAAGCATTGTCGAGCGACGCGACGGACCTGCCGGTCAACGTGGTTTCGAACAAGCGCATGGGCGTCATCGCCCGCGATCAGATCGCCGCCTCGGCCCTGCCCGGTGACATCGTTCGCATCCAGTTCCCGCGTGTGCGGAAGGACACGGGCGAGGAGTTCGCGTACGAGGCGGGGCAGTATGCCTTCCTGTGCGTGCCCAGCATCTCGAGTCTGCAATGGCATCCGTTCACGATCTCGTCGTCGCCACATGAGGCCATGGTGACTTTCCACATCAAAGCGCTGGGAGATTGGACGCAGAAACTACAGGCGGCGGTGTCGGAAGCCGAGATCAGCGGGTCCTCGCGTAGTGGGGCTGGCGTATCTCCGTTCGACTTGTTCGTCGACGGCCCGTACGGAAGTGTCTCCGTCGATATCGAGAGCCCCAGCATGTACTCGCACTTCGTCCTGTTCTCGGGTGGCATCGGCGTGACCCCCATGCGATCGATCGTCAACTGGCTGCACCACCAAGTCAGCAGTGAAGGCCGCTCTAGCGTCGAGCGCGTGCACTTTGTCTGGTCCGTCCGCGACCGCGACACCATCGAGGCTCTAGTCGGAGATCAAGGTCGCAAGCCTGGCGAGCGCTGCTCGTCCTACTTCCCGCACGACCTCGTATCGACCCACGTGAGCGAAGGAGGCGTGTTTACAAGCGAGCTGTACCTGACGAGGGGGGAACGCGACATCGAAGGCGCCTGGGTGGATCAGCAGCTGGAGAGGTTCCTGCGCTACAACTGCCGCCCCGATATTCCAGCCACGCTTCGCAGTCTCGGCGAGCAAGCCAAGCAAAGCGGCAAGGACCGCGTCGCAGTGCTGGTCTGCGGGCCGTCCGCCATGGTGCGCGACGTGATCAACACGAGCGCAGCGCTGGCCAAGCAGATGAAGATCAAGTTCGACGTGCACAGCGAGCTGTTTGAGTTCTAGGAGGTTGAATCCTTGGACCTATTTTTTTAAGCTGGATTAGAAAAAAAAACATTTCACTATATTTTAAGCAGTAAATAAAGGACGACCGGTGAAATGTTTGGGATCAACTGTATTTTTTGCCTAAACAATAAAATAACACTCGCAGATCATGCCGGACGTAACTCGGAAGATACTGTGGCTATGGTGCAAGCTGAGGAGGTGGCAAAGGCTTCACTTTACGAGCTGTTGTAGCGCGCGACGAAGTCCCCGAAACCAGGAACAATGCTGTCCGTTTGCGGGTCCACTTTGCCGTCGATCCCAGCCGTAATGATCTTCACCTCTGGGCAAAGGCAACCAGTTGATAACATTGCTTGGTTAGTCAACACAGCAGACCATAACCTATCTGGAGTATCATAGCACTTACGCGGGAACAGGGTGCTGATCTTGACGATCCCATCCGAGGCTGCGAGGATCACGACTAGCGAAATGCTGCTTTCGTCGGAGCCGACACTGCACAGCGCCTGCACAAGACCGAGAAACAAGACAAACCGCGTCAAGATGATCCGCAGTAGACCTTTTCCCAACACATGAGACGAGTATTCACCTCGATGGCCTTGCATTCTGCCTCGCCACTACTGCAGGCCGACGAGAAGAGCAGGATCTTGAACTGGATGATGTTGGCAGGCAGGTCCATGTGATCCAAGCGCCACATCGGTTGCCCCCGCCTATCGGTGGCCGGCTTCACGTGGATCGATCCTTGCGGGGCGTCGGGCTCCATTTGGTGAAAGAGCACGAGGAACGGGAACCCCTCGGCGCCGATGCTCACGCCGCAAAACTGGTGCTTTCGCTCCAGGCCACGGTACAGATGGCCAGTGCCAGTGATGACTTCAATGCTTTCCGTCCCCAAAATCGCAAGCGCCTCCTCCAGGAGAATCCTACGTTGCATCGAGTTAGTTAAAAACAGGATAGAGGACCGGCGTGGAAGCAGGAAAAGCTCACATGATGATACGTCCGGCAACACGCCGGAAGGTGTCGCCGTTCGAGCGGTTATCGCGCAGCATCGTCATCAGCAGCAGCACCGAGTTGGCGCGCACCTCGTGCACCATCATCTCCACGCCTGGCGGTCCTACAAAGTTCTCCGCGCGGTCCCTGCAAGCACAGAATGCATAACGTCAGCCTTTCTCTCGATTCATGACGCCACTCTCCACATCAAAGCCACGTCGTACATTTCCTGGGCTGACTTGACCAGCAAATTGTACCGCGAGAGGATCTCGAAGCGGTTCTTCTTGATGTGGCAGATGGCTGCGCGCGTGACGCCGAATTCCCGCGCCAGCGCCGCCTGCTTCTCTCCATTTTCAATCCGTTTGATGATATTGCGACGGTCTGTGTCGCGCAGGTAGCGCACACGTTTCTTCTTCTTCCCGGCCGGCGCGTCGTCCTCGACAACTGCCGCCTCAGCGTCTGCATCATCGTCATTGTCCGGATCTTCCACCACGGACGGCGGCTTCTCCATGTTCTCATCTGCCTCCTCC
The DNA here is from genome assembly GCA_012295415.1 of Phytophthora chlamydospora. Lineage (NCBI taxonomy): Eukaryota > Oomycota > Peronosporomycetes > Peronosporales > Peronosporaceae > Phytophthora > Phytophthora chlamydospora. Next base: position 7,737 of record JAABLK010000255.1, read on the forward strand.
GTCGAGCTCGGCTCCCTCGCACTAGCAACCTGCGGCCTCCTCGTCACAGATCCAGCCGCTCCTACTGGTCCGTGTCCTGCTCCTGGGGACGGTAGCTGCACCTGCATGAATCTGCTTTCCCTCTGATTCTCCTTCTCGATAGTAATCCTGTCCAGTTCCTTTGGCCCTGCACTAAACCTCCTGTCTCCATTCATCTGAGCTCTCGGCACCATCGTGGCCACCAGCTGCGTCGCCGGAGACGCAGCGTACGTCGCTCTGTAGTGTCCCCCCGCCGCGTCCGCCGAAGACACGGGTGAGCGCGTCTGATACCTCCGTCCTTGCCACGGCGGCGTCTGCGTCTCGGATCTTCTCCTCATATTCTGAGTCTGATTCTGCGGGCTGAAGTTCGGATTCGGGGTCTGTTGGCTGAAGAACTCTCTGGCCAGCCGCTGGCGCTGCGTGAGGCTGCGGTGGCGCGCGCGCAGCTCCTCGTAGAAGGCCTCGCGGTCGTACGCGACGTCCTGCTGCTCCTGGAAGCTGTGGCTGGAGGCGTAGCGCGAGTATCCGGCGTCTGGCCGGCCCCTGGCGTCGTCGTCGTGCCATTCCTGCGCGCGCAGAGCGGCGGCCGCGCTGGCCAAGCTGCGGGCCACAGAGGACGTACGGGGTGCTGACGTGGGCGCGGGTCTCCGCGGGTGAGCCATAGCGAGCGGAAGAGTTAAGGTCAGCGGAGGCGTCGCCTAAATCTTGACTGAGGTGAGGCAGGAGAGGCGGCGCGGGAACTTGACTGGGCTTTTTGTATGGGCCTTTGGCTGGTCCTGTTTGGAACAGCAGGGCGCTGTTGCATTTGACGCGTTGAACGCGAGTGAGCGGCGCAAGAGACAGGCAATCCCTTCGGAAAGTCATAAACGACCCCGTTCAACGCGATGTCGAGCTTCGGAAGAAGACGCCGCTTTGCTGGTGGCCGGGATGCGTGGGAATGGATGCATAGCGGAGTGGAGCATCTTGCGATGCCTCACAATGCACAATAGGGCGCTGAATGCCTTTGCTTTGAGTGGTAGTTACCTTTTCTTCGACGATGGCGGGCTCGAATGACAGTGGTGGCATATAGTGGTGTTGTTACGGTAACTGGTAAGTTGCACGGGTGCCGGCAGACCGAGCAGCAATGTAGTTTGACTATCGCCGATGTATCAGCAGCGGCTTCACTGCTGCATGAAGAGGTCAAGCTGGCGATAAATTGGTGCGCAGTGTGTCTCCAGTTCCAGCGTGCTTCAATCTCTCCGCCGCGGGTGCAGAGCGGATATACGTTATTTCAGCGCAGGGTCTCGCCGTACCATGGAGGCAGTCGCACAAATAGGAGTGCTTTGCCTGCTGAGAAAATCTGCTGCAGTCGACGGAGCGACTGCCCTTGGAATGTTGCATGCGATGCACGAAGAGCACAAATGTGACTTAAGCGTTTAAGAACGAAAACTAGAACTCTCGCTGCTGCGTCAAACGCTGGCAAGCAGAACACAACTCGTAAATTGTACTGACCCAATTTCGCTGAAATTATGAGGTGTGCACCACACAACTCTCAATAGACGATATCTTGCGATTTTGAATACACTCCAATATTATCAAACAACGCAGTTCGGGCTGCGTCTATGCGACCGCAATGCCCTTTCTGCCGGGTAGATGGTTTCTATACGCGACAAATGGGCTTCTTTTGACTTCCAAAAGTGCGTTTTTATCGGTCCAGCGGCGCTGGTGCTGGACGTTCAAGGGCATGGCCGAAGGTGGCGGCGCGGCAGGCGCGATTTCGGCCTTGCAATGGCTCGGACTCCGCAACGACCGCTTTGCGTCGCGGTGCGGCACCGTTTTGTGAGCGATTTGTTCCGTGGAACATCGCCAGCCAATCAAAAGGCGTGCGTCCAAATGGGCTGAACCAAATTTACACTTTTTGTGCTAGGTCTCCAAAAGAGGAGACCAAGAAGCCTCGCCAACCATGCCATCACCTCGACACTGTCGACTTGTGCTCTCCGTCATCTGGCTCGGCAGTGGCAGACGTTGACATTGCGTGTTAAAAGCCTCGCGTGGACGCGGCCAGCCGCTCGGGCTCCTGCTGCCGACCCGAAAAGGGTCCGTACGCCCAGTTCCCATTCGCGCCGTGCGTATTTTTGTCGCCGCGCAAAGCAAATTGAAAGGAAGAGCCGTCGATGGCAGACGGCAACTCGCTTGCTCGGCCACATCGCAAAACGCCATCCAAGGGCAGCTTCATCCGAGAAGAAGCAAAGCGTCCACAGCTTGTCGTGCTACGCCGGACTCGTTCGATCTGTCTCTGGCCGTCGCATTTTGGTGTGTCCTCCAACGTCCATGCCAGAACGAGACACGACAGTCGGGTACCACGCCCCGCAGGTTGAAGCGCCAATGCAGCAGCCACTGGGCGAGTTCATGGCGCTGCACACGCAGGGCAATTCGCTGGTCGGCAGCTCGACGTCCAGCAGCTCCTCCAGTGGCCAGGTCGCTCAAGGCAGCGACAATAGCACCACCGACACCAGTCAGACGCTGATGGAATCGACAAGCAAGGAGAACGGCATCATGCAGGAGGAGGCAACGAACGAGGCCAACGATGACGAGAACGTGGCGCCGCCGAAGAAAGAGAAGAAGCGCGTGCGCTATCTGCGCGACTCGGAGCGCCACAATATCATCAAACGCATTGAAAACGGCGAGAAGCAGGCCGCGCTGGCGCGCGAGTACGGCGTCACGCGTGCCGCGATCTGCCACATCAAGAAGAACCGCGAGGAGATTATCACGCGCTACGACTCGCTGCTCAAGCAAGCGCAGGAAATCGACCGCGCCGAGAACTTCACCGACTCGCCCGGGGACGAATTGATGGTCCGGGAGATCTGCTCCAACTCCGTACTGCTGCTCATGACGACGTTGCGCGATAGGCGATCGGGGCCAGCGACGTTCCGTCGAGCCGCTGGGCGGCTCATCATGCTCTTGCTGGAGGAAGCGCTCGCCATCATCGGCGCGCACGCGATCGAAATGATGACAGCCGCTGGCCACTTGACGTATGGGTTGGAGCGCACGGACGAGTTCTGCGGCGTGGCCATCGGCGCCGAAGGGTTCCCGTTTCTCGTGTTGTTCCACCAGATGGAGCCGGACGCTCCGCAGGGCTCGATCCACGTGCAGCTGGAGGCCGACGAGAGCCGCAGCGACTGGCGCCTGGATCACATGGACTTGCCCAGCGATATCGCGCGATTCAGGGTGTTGCTCTTCTGCTCGACGGTGAGCACGGGCGGAGGCGTGTGCAAGGCGATCGAGGCACTCTGCAGTATTGGCATCCCGGAGGATCGCATCACGCTCACGGCGATTCTGTGCTCCACCGACAGCGTCGCGGCTATCGGCACCCGATTCCCAGGTACGTCGGGTAGCCACAGTGGTTTGTGAGCATTGATGCTAACTTGTTTGTTGCTGGTTATACAATGCAGGCGTGCAGATCGTCACGGGAGGCATCGACAGCAAGGTCGACCCGCAGACGCACATGATCATCCCGGGCCTCGGCGACTTCGTGTCGCGGTATAATGACTCGTAAACGGAAAGCAGTAGTACATGTACCCCGGGAGCTCGTCTGGGTCCTCAAGGGCGAGTTGGAGACCCCAGACGGCTCGAGAACACGTTAGCAATAGGAATCGCACCACGCCCTGGTAGTATTTGGAGAAAAAATGTCCACGACAAGCGGACGAAAAAATATCATTATTATTTGAGTCTATTTTTATACTTGAGGTTTGTATGCAGCGAAAAGATACTAACTTGAAGTTATTCGACGACCATTGCTGGAAGATCGCAATGGACTCGATGGTGCTGCTACAGGCCGTGGCAGGCGTGGCTCGCGCCGTGCGATCGCTCTACGGGCCTAGAAAGCTGCGAAAGCAGGTCACAGGTAGCTGGTGGGCAGCTCTATGGCCCATTCTTCGGCACTTTCTGACGCGTTTTGCGCTCCTTCGTAGACGAACTCGACCAGACGCTGTTTTCCGCGGACGCGTACACGGTGGCGAATGTACTACAAAGCCAGAATGCCGGTACTGCGGTGCTGCAACAAGCTCTGGGCGAGCAGCGAAGGATCTTTGGCACGGTCAGAGGTTGTCTGGTACTTGATACACCGCGTGCGACGTATTGACGGAGGTTTTGACGTTGCAGGGCTGCACGACGATGTTGAGCTTGTGTGGAGTGCTAGTAGAGGCGGTGCTGGAGCTCCAGCGCCACGGACTGCCGGTGTATGGTTTGATCTTTGCGCTTGGTGATGCACTGGTCTCAGCGCTGACCTGTTGGCTTCATCCGTGTGTGTAGCAATGTCATCCAGGAGGCTCTGTCTTGTGTTGAGACGTGTTGTTTGAAGGTCCGGGACTGATCTTACGTGTATTTCATAGACTATTCGTCTTAAGCTCTGGCCTTTTGTATTCAGTAGACAGCCAAGCACATGCGAATTCCGCTTGCTGAAGCCTTTCCATTTTTCAACAAGTTGCCGCTGCCCCGCCAGCTCGCAACTCTAGGACGACTGCTGTCAACCAAGTAAGCTCCTTGTTTAAACGCCGATTCCTTGTTGCCCTGCTGACTGTCGCTATGAAAACGATGTTTCGTGCATTTCAGCAATGAAATCGCTAGGGATCTAGCCGTTCAAGCAGCCTTGGCGCTCGACCCAATCCGATTATGTGGCGATGAAGACCTCTCCGTTCCGGATCTTGTGACGACGCATGTGGTGCTTGGAGGCGTGACATCAGCTGCTAGCTCTCGTGTCCTTGGTGGTGTGTTATTGCCGATCGCAGACGCTGCTTCATGTTACTGCTTGCGTCGTCGCTTCTCTGCCGACGGCACGATCGCTGTCAACGGTGGAGTGGCTGTCATTGCTGGAGACCTGGAGACGACGGAATTCGCTGCGAATTCCTGGGTGCAGATCATTTTTGTATACGGCGAGATCAGCACCAAGGTGCTTGATGTGTCTGTATCCATGAAGACTGCAGCCCTTTGCGTTCCTGTGTCTTCGTACGACGCACTCAAGCAGCTCGCTGAGATGAGTGGTGCGGAAATTGTGGACTCGTGGGAGGAGCTCTTGCCCAGTGCCATCGGTAGCGAATATCTCCAGTTGAAAGAGCTTGATCTATCGGTCAGCAGAGCCCAAGAGGACGACGAAGACGACGAGTTTGCGACGTACTTCGTGCAGGTTCTGCTGCCTGACGTTAGTTCTCAACCACACGCATCCGTCATCGTGCAAGGACCGACCAAATCATTAGCTGTGGAGCTACGTAACAACACTCGCAAGATGATCTGTCGACTGCGTAATGCGCTCCGCTCAAGGCAAATAATTCCTGGAAACGGCGGCTTCTGGTGCGCATGTGCTGCTGCCATCGCACTCAAGGCGGAGACACTGACCGCGTCCAACTTGGAGCTACTGAGCTTCGCCACTGCACGACTAGCTGATCCGTTCACGCAACTGAGCGCCATTCTGCTCGAAAATTCGAGTTTTTATGATCCGAAAGACGCTGTTGAGAACTCGTTCCTGTCAAGGCTGGTGAAAGTCCGAAAGGTGCAGAAGTCCTTTGCACGCGGCGTGCAGGACGTCGGTGTCGACAAGTTTTATTCTCGCTACTACGACTTCTGCAACGCCCAGTACGCCGTGCTGTCGTTCAAAACTAATGAACCAGAAAGCGAAGATGGGCGGAATTTCCACGCGGACGAGTTCAAATCCATGAGCTCCGCCATTCGAGGAGCTTTCCGCGTGGTTCAGCTTCTGCTCAACATCGATCAACACCATGTGAACTAAAACGCGGCTATTTCCGACATTTCTCGAAGACGAGAATATCACCAAAAAGTAATTCCTAGCACTATTTTTGAGATCGAGTCTCTTTGCGGACGTTGTTTCCACCTTTCATTCGGGCGAAAGCCTCGTCCAACGGGGTTGATCAACCAGGCGTAACAATGGCTGCTACACCTGCGCAGGCTTCAGCCACCGGTTCAAGTTCCCCCAAGAAGACAGGCATGCCTCGACGCCAAGCTGCTTCAGTTCCACTAGACTATTCGTTCATGGGACTCGCGTCGCTTTCAGGTTCGTTGTCAACTCTCGATTTGTGAAACATCTTTTTTTTTATCAACTATTGTTGACAATAGAGATGCAGCAGCACGATCCTGTGAGCGGTACGAAGAAATCCGTGCCAGTCAGTAGTTTGACTACCCGTACAAGTGGCGACGAGCTCACTTCTCCAACTAGTGTCGCTGTTCCGGCGGCCGGTTTGGACCTGCTGAGCCCCCAAACCGGGGCAGCCACGTCGAAGAAACGGCAGGCTCCAGTGTCACTACGCGTGAATAACAACAAGATCTCTCATCTGGACGACATGCACGAGGCATTGCGCGCTGTGTTCGACTACCCAGGCTCGCTGCAGTGGCTGGATCTGTCGGGTAATGAATTGATGAGCATCCCGCCCGACGTCTTCTCGGCGTACCCGGAGCTGTTCACGCTGCACCTCCACGGCAACTTGTTGAGTAAGTACGCGGACGTAGATGCTCTAGCCCACTGGCTGCCCCGCCTGCACTCGATCACGCTGCACGGGAACCCCATCGCGGAAAAGAAGCACTACCGCAACTACGTGATCGCGGCGTTCCCGAACCTCAAGCAGCTCAACTTCAGCAGCGTGACTCCCGGGGACCGCGACAAGGCTGAAACCTGGACCAGTATCTACAAGAACGCGCGCAACGGCGGCAAAGGCCGTCGAGATGACGACCTGTGACGAGGCGATAAGCACTTCAGCATGCAGCACTGAATTTACAAATACTCAATACTGAACACTGCTAAATGGTTTAGGCTCGTGAAAATATGTTTAACTAACTACAGTAGTTTTGCTTACCTTTTATTTTTCCAAAAGTTGAATTGTTTTTGAAACTTCGTTGGCAAGCCAATAGCAAGGGCTCTGGTGCACAAATAATCTCAAAAAAAAAAGATGGGTGTTTGTTATATTTGCCTTCTTCCGCTTCCCTCATCGTTTTTGCCGCTGCAGTTGCGCTGTGGACCAACGCCGGACGATGATCAACGTTGACGCTGTCAATGCGATTCACGGTTGTTAGACCCTGCGCTGCTCAATCCCAGTAGCAGAACCAAATTTCTGGAGCAGCATTGTTATGCTTTACAACAAGTTAAGCATGCCATTTTAAAGGTTCAGAACAAAATGATAATTGCCTATTTTGAATGAATCAGTCGGAATAATTGAGCCGCTGGCAAGAAAGGCTCACTCGCCGATTCGCACTACGATTCCTTCGATCGCCGTCTGCGTCCTGTTCACGGCCGTGTCCTTGTACATCTCGTTCCTGCGTACGTGGCTTACCAACGTCCTGCAGGAGGTGGTGCCGCTCTTCGAGTTCTTCCTGCGCGCTTCTGTGGCCGCCTACGTGGACTGAGGAGAGATGGACGCGAGTCTCAAGGAAACCGAGTACGACGTGCTGCTCGTGGGCACGGGTATGGTGGAGGCCATCCTGGCGGGGTACGGCGGTGAAAACCATAATGACAATATTTATTGTCATCTTCACCAAGTGACAATTGTCAACTAACCGGGTGATTGGCACGCAGCGCGTTGGCACGAATTGGCAAGAAAGTGTTGCATCTGGACCAGGTAATGGCAAAGTGGCAATCGATAATCCATGTTGCCATGCAACTCATATTTTTTCCACTGCAGAATGACTATTATGGCAGCAACTACGCGTCGTTCCCGTTGACGCAGTTCCTGCGGTGGACCAAGAACGAGAGTATGGGTCCTCGCAACTTCGGAGACGAAGAGGAAGACGGTCAGATTGACACTAAAACCAAGGAATCTGCTGTTAATGGAGACAAACAGCGCGTGCTGCCTATGAAAAGCTCGTTCGAGTGCCGCTTGCTGGAGGAGTACTTCGCTGACGAAGCCATCAAGGAGGAGCTACTGAGTCAATCGTCAGCCTTCAGCATCGACGTGAACCCGCGGCTCATGCTGTCGTCAGAGCAGCTCGTGGAAACGCTGATCACGTCGGGTGTTGGTCGATACCTCGAATTTGCAGCGATCGAGCGTACATACGTGCACTTCCAGCCGTCTGCTTCAGGGGCAAAGAAACCCGAGCCGGGTGTCGAGCCTGACACGGTTTGGGAGGTGCCATGCTCCAAGAAGGACGTGTTCCAGAGCAAACTCCTGGGAATGGTGGAGAAGCGCCAGTTGATGAAGTTCCTGCAGTTCGTGGCGGACTACGGCGAGACGCACATTCTGCACGAGGACGTGAAGACCAAGAACGAGCGACAACTGGCTCTTGGACGAGCGCTCAAGCGGCCGCAGAACAAGGCCAGCTTAGCGGATGGAGACGCCGCGCTTGCCGAGTACCTCGATCGTCCGTTCCAGGAGCTCCTGGAGAAGCACTTCAAGCTATCATCCAAGCTGCAGCAGGTGGTCGTGTACTGCGTTGGGTTAGCGAGTTTCCCTGCTAGTAAGAACCAGATCTCGGCGCGTGACGGACTCGCTGCGGTCTACCGCTACGTGGCGTCTATCGGGCGGTTCACGGGGACCGCCTTCTTGGCTCCGCTGTACGGTATCAGCGAGCTTGCGCAGAGCTTCTGTCGGCTCAGCGCCGTGTACGGCGGCATCTATGTGCTGCGAGCCCCCATTGACGGCTTCGTGCTGGATACTGAGACGAAGGAGCTCCGTGGCGTGCGCTGCACCGACGGAGATGTCCTGCGTACGAAGCACGTCGTGACCAACGGCAGCTACGTGGACTGCCTTCGCCTTTCAAGCGGCGAGAAGCCCACGACGCAGGCTCACGGGCAGGTTCTGCGCGCTGTGTTCGTGCTGAAGACATCTCTGCGCAAGGGAATGAGCCGCCTAATGCTCGCCATCCCGCCCGAAGACGGTGAGTTCCACAACCCGTTTGCCGTCCAGGTCGTGCAGCTCGATGTCGGGGCGTACGCGTGTCCGAAGGGCTACTTCCTGGTACAGCTCTCGATGGTGTTGCCCACTGAGTGGTTCGGCCAAGCCGAGAAACAGCTAGAGCTTGTACAGACAGTGATCCGGCGCCTCATTACGAGCTCGGAGGCTGAACTGGGCAAGAACGAGGCAACGGCCGCTTCTGAGGACAAAACGGACGCTGCAACCCCCACCGAGCAGAGTTGGAGCGACCGGATCGCGTGGCGAGCCATCTTCACGATGGATCACCTCGCTTCCGGTGACGGCAACGACCTCGACGCCACTGCAAAGGCCACGGACCTGCCTACGAACGCCTGGGTGTGCGAAACGTCCATGACCGGCAGTTCGGAAGCCGTCGAGCTGCAGAAACGACCTTGCAACGCTGCCAGTCCGCTGGAGATCCACCTGGAGAGTGCAAGCGCCAACGCCCGCGCCATCTTCGAGGCTTTATGTCCTGGTGAGCCGTTCCTTCCCAAGAGCGCCAGTGCGGAGCAAGCTGAGCAGGAGGAGCAGGAGAGCGAGGAGGACGCAGTGCTGCGTGCTGCGCAGAAGCTGGCGCAGCAATCGGAGCTGGCCGAGAACCAACAGCTTAGCGACGCTGAAGCTGCCGACGTTGCGTCGGACAAGAGTGAGGAGGTCGGGAAGGAGCAAGGCCAGTAGGTGATCTGGTTTCGGGCCAAATACAAGACGACCGTCCGGACTTGAGCCATTACTTGTAGGTTAGTTCTTGTGCCGTTGCAAGGGCGGATATTAGCCCCGCCACTCAACTTGGCAGCGCGTCTGAACTGAGCGCGTGTGGGTCTTATTCCTTCTCCGCCCACAACGCTACGCGCGAAAGAAATCAGCGGCGGTGATTTGTGCCTCTCGCGGCACACACGATGTGTGCGAAAAGCGATGGCATCGGGACACGCTCGGCTTCAAGCCGACGGCTTGTACGCCATAGCATTCAGGACGTCGCACGAGGATGCGGCGCCGCAACTTCGACGTCCTCGCGATCTTTCGGACTGGCTCGCGTGGACCGGCTAGTTGAAGCAGTTGAAGTTGCGGACAGGCGAGACTGTCGCCAGCGCTTGCCGTTTTTCGACGGTGTATATGCGCGATCGCCTTCGGCTTCGGCGACAAAGAGAACTGGCGAGTTGACCTGCGGGGCCAGCGGAGTGGACACCGTCAATATAGTCTCAAGCTGCCCACATGATCCAAGCGGAGACCTTAGTCTCGGTGGTCTCCGGTCTCACTTGCGCTTGCATCCAACTCAAGTCGAGCATTCCGCTTGGCACACAGGGCCCGGCCCATCTCGGCAAACCGTTGACCGCATGCTTGCCAACCGAATACCAGGATGAGACTCGCGGTGAACCAAGCTGGCAAAACCGCATGCAACGACGGACTTGCAAGAACAAGAATGGCAATTATTGTCTTCCTTCTCCGCGATTGCCAGTGCTATGCCTCGGCAATGCAAGAGAATCCATCGACGACTTGTGGGGGACCAAGCTTTCCCTTTTGCAGGGCCTTCCGTTTGAAAGGCCTGCGAGGCAATACCTTGTGGTGGAAATTGGGCGCCGAATTTCGGTCCATCCGCGCCGTCGTCG
>JAABLK010000255.1:18346-36897 GCA_012295415.1 Phytophthora chlamydospora
TCGAGGAATCACGTCTCCGCTCAACGTTCTTCACATCCAGATGTCCGTCAGCAACAACCTTGCTTTCTTTATCTACTTTATATTCATTCTCCTTACATCGTCACTAAAGCCAGGTATACTTTGATGTGGCCCACCCCACCCAACATGTCCGCGCCGTCTGTCGAGCCTTTCACTCGCCGTTTCACCTCGACCCACAGTCTCCGACACAATTCGTCCGTCGGTAGTCGCGATCGCCACTTCCGACTTTGCCACTAAAGGCGCAAAGCGACATACGCTTAACCGCTCGCCCCATGGGCAACGCCATCGACCGCAGTAGCAGCGGCAGCCGCTTCTTCAAGCCCAAGGCGCGACGCTCTTTCCGCCACTTGGTGTCGCCTTCGTCCCCGTCGCTGCAGCGGCCTCCACACCACCACAAGCGCCGCTGGCGTTCACAGAGCGAAGGCGTGACCAGCGACTGCGGCACAGCCGTCTCCACCACCGACTCGCAGCTGCCACGCGGCTCGGGCTCGAGTGACAAAGTCGGGGGCTCGATGGCCCCTCTGGACCCAACCTCGGAGGAGGGTGAGGCCTCCAAGAGCTCCAGAAGCTCCACGCACAGCAGCAGCAGGAAGATGAGTGCCGACCAAGCCAGACGCATCAAGGAGGCCGAGAAGATCCTCCTCGAGGTGGCCAAGGAGTACGCAGCCAAGCGCGCGGCCGGTCTGGTGCCTACGAAGCCCGTACCGGCTCGGACTTTACTATGGGAGGAGATGGAGAGGAGAGCACAACGTGCACACACACGCGTCGGACGACGAGGCACTTGTCTCTTCGGAAGGGACTCGGACGAAGGTCCGTGTGGCTGCTCCAACTACAAGAAGATGAAGAAGTTGCCTGACGGACGGAGTAACACAGGCGGAGTCTGTGAGTGCTGTAACCACGGAGCTCCGTGGCACCGACTCACGGGGGGAACCTTAGCCGCCACTGGAAGCGGCATCACCAGTGTGAGCATGACGAGGTCGTCTGCACGGTCCTCCATGCGCTCACGAGGCACCAGGAGCAGGGCCAGCAGCCGCAATAGTCACACAGGCAGCGCGCCGCAGCACACGCCCATCGACAGCTCCATGTACTCGCTGGGCAGCGACTACTACGATGAATATGACGAAGACTACGACAGCGAGGAGGACAGCGACGACGAGGACATTGCCAATGAGGTGGCCAGGCCGTACGCCATGATTGACGACCCCACTCCGCCACTCATGCACCCGCACGCTCGCAGCGAGGGCGACGCACTGGACCGCGGCTCGCTCTTCTCGAACGGCGACAGCTTCGGTCTTCCGCCGCGGCTTTCCAGCACGAGTCGCCACCTGGACAAGCTGCTGAGCGCCATCGCCAAGTACCGGGCCATGGGGCTGTCTGAGGACGAGATCGAGATCAAGATCCGAGAAGACTTCCCGCCCACGGAGCGCCTATCGTACGGCGGCGGCAATGCCATTCGACTCTCGCGTGCGAGTCGTTGAGCGCAGAGACTGTAACATTGTAAAGGACTGTAGATAGCCTGGCAACGGATAATAGAACCCCGCAGTTTTGAGCTTTTCAAGCACGTCTGGCCATGTCTGCAACAAACTTTTTGGCAAAAACAGAATGACTCAACAGTGTTTTGAGCAACTTCAGAAATACAGCAACAGATGAAGATGAACCGATGTCAACTGCCAAGACGACGATGTGTCCTTGGTGCGTTGAACCCGTTCAGACCCGGTGCGTCCCACTCGTGCGTGAGCTTTGTGCTCGCAACGTTCCAGTGCGGCGCCGTTACGTGCACTCCAGCACCGGGAACCCCTTTCGGTATGGACACTCATGGATATGTAAATTAATCTCTCAATAACTCAGTCTCTCCTCTGCTGCTGCTCGAGAGCTCGGCGCTTGACGTGCTCGCTCGCCTTCGATCGCGACGCGATCCGAACTCTCTTTGTCTCTCTGCGGGTTATCGCTCTACAGTTTGATCTTGTTGTCCATCTCCAGGTCTTGGTTCTCGAAGATGGAGGTGACGCGCATGACGACGGACCACGTGATGGCCTGGCCGGGCGCCATCCTTGTGAGACGCGGCAGCAGGCCCTTCCAGAGCGCGCCGACGCCCTCCTCCTTGGAGATGACCTTCATGGCGTCGAAGAAGCCCTTGTACTTGAGCTCCTGGCCGGCCACGGTCTCCTGCGCCATGAGGCGCGTCTTGAGCACGTCCATGGGCGTGTTGAGCATGGGGCCCAGCGAGCCCGCTATGAGGCCGTTGATGAACGTGGCGTACGTGGGCAGCGTCTTGCCGTCGCCGTCCTGCTTGTCCCAGACGTGGTGGTTAAGCCACGCGAAGGCCATGAAATTGAAGGCTTGGTTGGAGCCCTGACGCGCCATGGTGGGGACGTTGCCCTTCCAGAGCGCGCGCCAGCCCTCGTTCTTGACGATGTGGCGCGTGCAATCCACGGGTCCATTGAAGCGGCCCACGCCCACCTCCTTCTGCATGCGGGTCTTGATGACCTCGAAGGGGGTCACAATGATGACCGACTCGATGCAACCAGCCAGCAGGCCGGCCGTGAAGTTAATGGTGGGGGTGATGGGCTTGTCCTTGCCGCCAGCGATTTGCTCCTTGAACCAGGCAAAAGAGCCGAAGCGCAGCGCGTACTTGAGCACCATGTTGGTCACGAACGGACTGAGCCCCTTGTAGAGGGCCAGGCCGCCTTCGGTCTTGTAGATGGTCTTGCCGCAGTTGATCATGCCCTTGTACTGGCCGGTGCGGTCCAGTTGCAGGCGCGTCTTGGTCACGTCCAGCGGCTGCAGGATGCAGGCCTCAGCCACGCCGCCAGCCATGCCGGCCATCATCTTGACGTACACGGGCACGTGGCGCTTCTTGAGGTCGGCGCCCATGGCGTCCTTGAGCGCGGAGGTGGCCAGCAACTGGTCCTTGTTGTCCTTGGCGAGCATGTTCACGAGCGGCGTCTTGGCGGGCTGCATTGTCGTTGTCGGGCGGTGGCGAGTGTAGAGCGAGACGAGGCAGTGCGCGGCAGCGAGGCAAAAGGAGAATGGCCGAGCTGAAGCAAGTTGCTCGGGTGAGGACGAGGCTTGCTGGTGACGTCGGCGGTGCCTGGGCGGGGCATACTGAGGCCCAGTCAAATCGAGACGCGGCTTGGGGTTCAATCAAAACGTTACGAATGACACGCACTAACTTGGACAGCAGTAGTGTTGTGTTTTCGCGGTATATTTGATGTGACAGGTGATACAGAGTGTTATCGATGACAAGCAGAATGATATTTGCAGAAACGCTCAAGTGATGGAGGTTTTGTAAAAGTTAGTGAGCGGTTTTGCCCTCGAACTTTGGACTTCCAGACTCGCCCCAAACGTCGTTGAAGTGTGCCAGAAGGTCCATTTCACGCCGAACACGTTGCTTCTCGTATGTTGACGTGGACCGGATTGACCGGATTCGCAAGGCCGCCTTCAGCTAGGGATGTGGCTCTGCTTTCCCATCGGCTAAGCTCGGTCCGATGCGAAGAGCTCGGAATTCGCCGCGCTAGCCGGCAAGGTCGATTGCTCGAACTGTGATGGAATGAACTCGAATGAGAAAAGCGGCGGCGCTCGGTCCTTTTCGTGACCACGCCGAGCGCGGCCGTTTCGACGTGAAATTTGCCTAACAAATTCTTGCGGAGCTCGTGACTCGCCAGCGCACCAACTGCTGCGAAAACTTCAAGGCAACTGGAACTTTGTAGTTCCAGTGCTGACAGCCCTGCGTCGACCCTGGACCCTAACGGCGAATCAGAGTGCCGGAAAGCGCAGCCATGTTCTTTTCAACCAACCAGACGCAGCGTCTGCCGAGCCAAACTTCCAGGGAGTTTAACGACCTTGATGCGCAAGGGAGCCTTCAAGCGAGGACGCGCAAGCCCGCCGTTCAAGCACGTGATGACGACTCTTTCCCGGCGGGCTGGGCCATCAGCGCTGAAGCGCAACAGTGGCGACGAATAGTGAAAGCATCTGCTGCCCACAGCAACCACAAACGATCTAAAGCGAATGTAAACAGTCATGCACACTCAATTTCCAACCGCTGTATTGTCGGGCTTACTCGCTCTAAGGGCGAAACGCCACTCGTGTTAAACAGCGCGAGGCTCTTGGGTCAGAGGTCCACACAGCGCAGCCGCGGTACCGTTGCGTTTCCGGTGTTGCCCCACCGAAATGTTGGCTGCCGGTCCGCCAGGGCTATCCCCGCAGCAACATTGCAACGCGGGTCCTGACTCAGTTGAAATCCTTGGCGTACTTGTCCTTGGCCTGCTTCTCCAAGTCGGGGTTCACGCGGCCGGTGGTGGGGTCCGTGCCCAGCGGACGTCGGAATAATAAAATGTGCGGCTCCGGCCTGCAACAACGAGCACCAACGCAAGAGACGAGGTGAGCACCTTCAGAAATGCAACCAAGCAGCAAGACGAAAAAAACGGAATCCCGTGACGTCGCACGCGGCCTGATCTCAGCTCCGCCTGTGCATCCCAACGTACTTGTGGATGGCGTAGTGCACCCAGCCACGACTCTGCTGGACGCCCAGTTGGCGCCACTCAGTCTCCGTGAGCAGGCGATCCGGCAACTGACGCTGCATCTCCTTAGGAAGGATCACGTGTCTGCAAAGTTAGCAGCAGCAGCACGTTGTCAGTCGATGAGGTCACCTTTGTCGAGTTTTTGAGGCTTCGAACGCGCTCTTTTGCCTTGCAGCGGGGCGACTCGGGGCCGGTAACGCACCTGTACTCGTGGGTATCGTCCACGTACTTCTCCGAGTACTCGATGCGCGACGACAAGTCGTGCGTCATGACGGCAGGAGTCTCTCAAAGGCGGCGGCACCGGAGCCCTTGCTTGCTGCTTCCTTCGCGCGCTTCTCGATTGGTGACTGTCGTCATTTCAGCCAATGGCGCACGGTAAATAGGTTTTACCAATCGTGTGCGCGTTTGGGTTTTAGCCAATGAGGGACAAATTATGTTATGTGTATACAGTATAGATTTACGACGATGCCGTATACAAACAGTTGAAGCGACGCGGAGGATCCGCAGTGGAGACTTCGGAGCACCATGTCGCGCGAGAATGGCAAGCAGATGGAGACGGACAGTACGTTGGCTGTGAAGAACCTCTATTGCTATTGAAGTACTTACTTGCATCACATTGTACTGCGCTGCCGCAGTGGACGAGCACGGGGACATGAAGAACGACGCGTTGGCGCAGGCGAGCGTGGCGCTGGAGCAGTTCACGCAGGAGAAGGAGATCGCCAAGCACATCAAGACGTGGATGGAGGACAAGTACGGCCCCACGTGGCACTGCATCGTCGGCTCCGAGTACAAGACGGCCTTCACGTACGAGAGCAAGAACTTTGTGCGCTTCAACGTGGGCAAGAAGTGCATCACGCTCTTCCGCCACCCGTAGCTGCACCAATACAGCAGCAACAAACTACATCGACGTCAAGTGCAAACGTTTAGATTTTGTCTACCAGGGTTGGCTGTGTTGGGGGCGCGGACGCCTTCATAAGCTTCGCCTCGTACAACGCTGTCGCCATGTCTAGGCTGATGCTGCTACGTGCCTTCCTCTCAAGCGAGCTGCCTAGAAGGAGGCGTTGCCGGGCCATCGCGGGAACGGGATCACGTCACGGATGTTCTCAATGCCAGTCACGTAGCGGATGAGGCGCTCGAAGCCCAGCCCGAAGCCGGCGTGCGGCACCGAGCCGTACTTGCGCAGCTCCAGGTACCACTTGTACTCCTCCGGGTTGGCGCCTGACTCGCGAATGCGGCGCTCCAGCACGTCCAGACGCTCCTCACGCGCCGATCCGCCGATGATCTCGCCCACGTTGGGCACCAGCACGTCCGCGGCAGCCACAGTCTTCTCGTCGTCGTTCAGGCGCATGTAGAAGCTCTTGAACTCCTTCGGGTAGTCGAAGATCACCACAGGCTTCTTGTACACCACCTCGGTTAGATAGCGCTCGTGCTCCGAGCCAAAGTCCGTGCCCCAGACGGGCTTGACCGAGAACTTGCCCTTCTTCAGGTGCTCCGGCTTGAGCAGCAGCTCCACGGCGTCCGTGTACGAGATGCGCTTGAAGGGCGACTCGACGGTGGCGGTCAGGCGCTCCAGCAGCCCCTTCTCCACGTTCTTGTTGAAGAACTCGAGGTCCTCCGTGCAGTGGTCCAGCGCGTATTGCACGCAGTACTTGAGGTAGTCCTCAGCGAGGTCGATGTCGTCCTTGAGGTCGGCGAAGGCGATTTCCGGCTCGATCATCCAGAACTCGGCCAGGTGGCGCGACGTGTTGGAGTTTTCGGCGCGGAACGTGGGGCCGAACGTGTAGACGTCCGACAAAGCGCAGCAGTGGGTCTCGACGTTGAGCTGGCCCGACACGCTGAGGTAGGACGGGCGGTCGAAAAAGTCCTTGGTGTAGTCGATCTTGCTGTCCTTGGTGAGCGGCAGCTTGCCGTCCGGGTGCTGCGTGAGCATCGTGGTGACGCTGAACATCTCGCCGGCCCCCTCGCAGTCCGACTCGGTAATGATGGGCGTGTGGATGTACAGGAAGCCGCGCTGGTTGAAGAACTCGTGCGTGGCGAAGGCCATGGCGTTGCGCACGCGCATGGCGGCGCCGTGGATGTTCGAGCGCGGGCGCAGGTGCGCGTGGGCGCGCAGGTGCTCGAGCGTGTGGCGCTTCTTGCTCATGGGGTACGTGGCGGCGTCGGGGATGCCGCCGTAGAGCGTGACCTTGGCGGCCTTGATCTCGACCTCCTGGCCCTTGGCGGGGGACTTGACCACCACGCCCTCCACGGCGAAGCTGGCGCCCACGCCGCCTGACGCGACGGCGTCAGCGAAGCCCTCGGTCTCCTCCTTGTTGATCACGCACTGCACGCCGGCGAAGCACGAGCCGTCATTGAGCTCCAGGAAGGCGAAGGCGCCGGCTCCGGCCTCGCGCAGGGTCTTGGCCCAGCCCTTGACGGTCACGGTCTGGCCCTCGAGCTCCAGGCCGCTGCGCAGCAGCTCCTTGACGCGCAGGCGGTTGCGGCGGAACAGCGTGGGGGCGGTGGTCTGCTTGGCGGAAGGCACCACGGCGTCCATGATGACTATCGACTGAGATCTCTTGAGACTGACGAAGCTGGTTGCGAAATGGTTGCTTGGATCGAGTCCAAGGAGACCGCCGACGCATAAACAAGTGTGATTGGATGAATTGCGTCGCACTTAACGGGTTTACGAGCTGGGATTGGAAGAAAAGATGACGCGGGATCTCAATTGGAGCAAAATTCTTGTGGAGCTCCTCGTGCCCGCTGGATAGCTTTGCGGGGACGCATGCAACCGCGATGCTGCGCCGGACGCTGCAGGTCGTGGGCGTGCGCGTGGAGGCGAGCAAGGCCGGTCAAGTGGTGAAGAGGCTGCAAAGGCACCTGCTGAACGTTCCCAAACTGCGCAATGTGGTGCCGGATCCGGAAGGCCAAGGCACCAAGCTAGTGCTGTTGAGTGCGAATGTGCGCAGCCCCGAGTCGCTACTGCCGCTCAAGGAGCAACTGACGGAGTTCCTGCGCGCCGAGAGCTTCAGCTTCGTGCCGCATGCAGTGCAAATTGATTCTCAAGAAGAGGCAAAGATTCCTCGAGCGGCGATCAAGAGAAGGAGAGCCGAGCGCAAGGAGGATCCTGTGAAGACGCTGGGAATTGGCGACGTGTCCTTCCGCCCGGTCGACAGCAGCAACGTGCAACAGCTGCACGACATGAACGAGAAGTTGTTCCCCGTTAAGTATGGCGACGCCTTCTACGAGTACGTGGTGGACGCGCCCGAGGGCTACTGCAAACTCGGTACGTTGACGACCTCAGAGCGAGGAGACGGGGTTTTCTGTGGACTGATGAATTTCCTGAGCTGCAGCTTACACAGATGATGGCACAGCTATTGGCGCTGTGTGCTGTGAGGTCGAGAAGACCAAGGTCTCGGGTAAACGCTGCTACCGTCTCTGCATCCTGACCGTCGGCGTGCTGGAGGAGTACCGACGCTCGAAACTAGGTGTGCGGACGCTTCTGACTGGCATTTTAGTTATGCGGTGGAGATGTTGCAACAACTTACGGTACTGTCGCTTCTGACGCTGCTCTTTCGTAGGCAGCTTGCTGCTTGAAAGCGTGATCGCGCAGGCTCGCAAGGACAAGCTCGCGTACGTTTATCTTCACGTACAGAGCTGCAACACGGCCGCACAGCGCTTCTACCTCGCGCACGGCTTCGAGGTCACCAAGCTCATGCGCAATTACTACTCACAGCTCAAGCCGCCGCACTGTTTCGTGCTGCGCAAGCAGCTCACGCCAATGTAGTCATCCATCTTGCACTTCAACCTGTATAGGGTCCATTATTAGAGCACCTTGGTGTGCATTACCTAACATTATGTACACCACTCAAACTGCATGTGGCCATCAATTCATCAAGCCATTTCGTCCGAAGCACAAGTAGCCGTCATGTCCAAGCCGCTGCTGGACCGGAACCTGTTCAAGAAGACCCTGGAGGTGATCGGCGTCCGCGTGGAGGCCAAGAAGATCGGTCGTGTGGTCAAGAAGCTCCACGGTCATCTTTTGAACCTGCCGCGGCTGCGTAATGTGGTACCCGACCCGACCAACCCAGACCCGTTCAAGAACTCCAGCAGCAAGTTGATCCTACTGAATTCCAAGGTCAAAGACGCCGAGACTCTGCAACCTCTTAACGAAGACCTCGTGAAGTTCCTTAAAGAAGAAAGTCTGGCCTTCGTGAGCCACGCCATTGAGCTGGACTACAGCTACTTCGCTGTGGACCAGGTGCTCAGTGAGCTTCTGCCCAAAGGCATGGACATCCCCAGTTCTTTCGAGACCGTGGGCCACATCGCCCACCTGAACTTGAGAGACAACCAGTTGGAGTACAAGAACATCATCGGACAGGTTATCTTGGACAAGAACGCTCAGATCCGTACCGTGGTCAACAAGACCGACAACATCGAGACCAAGTTCCGCACCTTCCCCATGGAAGTACTGGCTGGTGATGATGATATGGAGGTGGAAGTGCATGAAAGCAAAGCCACCTTCCGATTCAACTACGCCGAGGTCTACTGGAACTCGCGCCTGCAGCAGGAACACCTGCGCATGATCCGCCAAATCAATCCGACCGACGTGGTTTGCGATATGATGTGCGGTATCGGCCCGTTCGCCGTCCCCGTGGCGCTCAACGGCTCCAAGGTGTACGCAAACGACCTGAATCCGCGCAGCTTTCACTACTTGAAGGAGAACATCGTGCTCAACAAAGTGGAGAAGCTCGTCACAGCCTACAACCTGGACGGCCGCGAGTTCCTGGCCAAACTACTGAGCGAGAAGAAGCAGTTCACACAGGTGCTGATGAACCTGCCAGCCATTGCACTCGAGTTCCTGGACGCTTTCCCCGCACAGTTCGACCACTGGGAAGGAGAGCTGCCGTTCATCCACTGCTACTGCTTTTCCAACGCCGACGACGTCAAGAAGGACGTCAAGGAGGTAAGTTTTACGCTAATTTTTTGCTGTTTAGTCGCTATTTTTCACCTTTATTTCGTTGCTGTTTCTTAGCGAGCCGAGAAGATCATGGGCGGCGAGCTCGACCCGGAGCGGACGTCCTTCCACCTCGTGCGGGACGTGGCGCCCAAGAAGGTCATGGTCTGCATTTCCTTCCAGCTGCCCGAGTCGATCGCGTTCAGCGCAGAGCGCCAGGCGTCCAAGCAGGACGACCCGAAGCGGCGGAAAGTGGAGGCCGAGTCTGCAGCTTAGAGAGGGCGGAGAGAAGAACTAAAACTCAATCGCCAGTCGCGCTGTTCTACATAGGTTTAAAGCTTTAGGAGTGCGAGTCTGCAGGTGGAACTACGGCGTGAGTTGCCTACGCAGCACGTAGCAGTCGGGCGGTTCGATGCGTTTGTAGTAGTTGCGCAGGATCTGCGTCGCCTCGAAGCCGTGGGAAAGGTAGAACCGCATGGCCGCGGTGTTACTTGTCTGGACATGCAGGTAGATCTGCACCACTCCGTCCTGGATGGACTGAGCGATCACAGCTTCAAGCAGGCGACTGCCGATCCGAGCACGACGATAGGTCTCCAGCACGCCGAGCGTCATGATGTACGTTCGTTCAAGCCCGGCTTCAGGTCCGTCCACAGGTTCTCGTCGACAGCAGATAGCGCCAACAGCGTATGCCCCGACGCAAGCTGGCCACACAACGGTCAACCAATGCTCATTCCCCTTTGCATCACCATGGAAACCGCCCTACCTAGTTGTGCGTATCCCGCTGGAGAGCTCACGACCTCCTTGTAGAACGCCAGGTTGTACCGCACGGGGAAGAGCTGCAGGTTGAGTTCTCGCAGTCGCTGGACGTTGTGTTTGTCGACTGGCCCGAAGGCCACATCCACTGCCGCCAGCACGGCCACCGCTGGTCTCGTACCATCCACAGCGTTCTCCTCTGCGCCACACACGCTCTTGCAGCCTGCAGAGCTCGAGCAGAGCTTCAATCCCTCTTGGACAGCGACTTGGGGGCCCTGACGAGCCATCGGTGCGGCGAATTCCGTTGTGCTGTCGATGGTTTCGTTTCTTGTAACGTAAGTTGAAGTGGACCGTGTCCCTCGGTCCCGAGTCTCGCGATCTTCTGTGGATCTCGCGTCATTCTCCATTCCTGCTGCAACTCGAGACATCATGAAGCTCTGCGTCTTGCTTGCGTTAATCGTCTCTACTGCCTCTGCTTCGGATGACCTGGTGGCCTTGCCAGGGGCTGTGAACCCCGTGCTGGCGACTGGCAACCTCCTGGACAGCGACGACTTCTTCGTGTGTGGTGCCAAGGTGCCTGGCATGAATGGCCACTACGTGCTGCAGCCTCCTGACGTAGTGCAATCCGACCCGGACACGCCCGTGTTCTTCCGGGAAGACGAGGACAATGCACCGCAGTCCACCGACGTGGCGTTGGCCTCCGACACGGCGTCGGACTTCCGACTCTTCCGACACAACGGCTTCTGGATGCTCGCGGACGTGGAGCCTTGGCCGCCCGTGACGCACTTCCGCTGCGACCCGACCAAGTCTCAAGTGCTCGGCGTCGACGTGAGCGAAGTCTGCAGCCTGGGGCAGGCCACGCCGCCTCGTATCGGCTATTCGGCGGCGGACCGGAAGCTCGGCGACGTGTCTCTTACTCTACATCGAAGCTCCTGCAAGGATCTACAGCAGATTGAAAGCCACGCTCGACTCCCAAGCAACAACTACTCAGCGCGTAAGGAAGAGCTCTAACTGCTTAATGAAAGCTGCTTCGGTGTCTAGTTAGCTGTCGCTCAGTTCCACATGACGGCGAGGTTCTGCTTCCGGACGGCGAAGACGCAGGCCAGAGGAAGATGGTCGGACGGGCAGTGCGCGTTCGGCAGCCACGACGACGTACGGCCGAAGATGTTGGGCAGGAGTGGCGCACACCACGTCCCCATGTAGCGCGTGCTCGCGTACCGATCCGTCTCCTTGGCGTCTTCCTCGACGCTGTCGTGCCAGTCTTCGGCCTTGTGCTTTACCCACTCGACGTCTTGGATACTCACGGGCTCGCGAGCATCTTGGCCAGTTGCTTCCAGCTCCTCAAGCGTAGGCAGTTCCAGTAACTGGAACGGCGTGAGTTGCCCTGTGGAGTGGAAGATGTAGTCGATGGTTCCCTGGAAGTTCTTGCTCGAGAAGGTGATCTCGGGCTCACTCAAGTACTCCGCATACGCGCCGTACGCGCTGTCCAACATCTCGTTATGAACGACTAAGGTATCGCGGTCAGCGCGAGGCTGTAGCGTGGCGTATCGCTTCGCCTCTGCGCATTGATCGCTCCCACCAACAGCTTTGGACACGGAAGACAGAAGCGGTCGCGGACACACGTCGGCGTTGACGATCGGCTTCGCCAGCTTCTCGTCGCTCGAGTATCGTGGCGTTCGACCAGAGCCGAACGAGAACTCGTACGCTTTGACGTCAGGAGGCACGTCTGCAGCGAGATACAAGGGCTTCTCCTCCGAGTTAGAGCTGCTCGGAGCTCTCTTCTTGTACGCAGCGTGTTCCAACGTGGTTGCAGCGACGGAAGGCTGACTCCAGTAGCCCCAGCCGTGTGCATTGCGAGCCATGACGCGGAACTGGTACGTCATGTTGGCGCTCAACGACGTCACCACGAACGAGTTAGCAGCTCCGTCCGGAACCGACAGTTCGTACAGAAAGCCCGACGTCTTGCTCGCACAGTTTTTGACCGCGATTCTGTACTCCAACACGGGGAATGAAGGCGTAAGTGACGTCAAGGACGGCGGAGGCGGCTCCCATGAAACTCGTAGGGAAGAAGACGTCGCATCGTCGACTACCGGGCGGCCTGGAGCTGCGGGAGCCTCGGCAACGGGTCGTCGACGGCCGGTTAGGATCGTATGGTAAACGTCACTGCTTGGCGTGGCGTTGAAGGTTCCAGCCAGCACGATGGGGAGCTGGAAGTTGGCGTTGAACACAGCGAGCTGTCGACACAGATACTCGGTCTGCAACACCCGTACGCGCTCCAGTTCCGCCGTTGGCCCTGCTGCGAGTTGCGTGTTGGCTACACAGAGCGCTGAAGGCAATGCCGACGTCTCCCATGGCTGCAGGCAGACCAGTAAAGCGATCTTGTCTTGCTTTGCCCTCGCTGCAAGGTTCGCGTCGTTGATGTTGGCGCACAAGTCGTTGAGATGGAGCTCCGTAGAGCGAAATAGCTGGAAAGTGGACTTCCTGAAGGCCGTCACGAGTCCCTCATCGATCTCCTTGGCTACCAACGCTGAGTCGGACGCTGCTGGTGTAGCGTAGATGCTGTCGTAGCCAGCGATGGCGAGCTCCGCCGCCCACCAGTCATCGTACTCGTCCACCTCCTGAAGGCACATGACGTCGGCATCGTACGACAGGATCTCACTGCAATAACAAGTTGTATTATACAACATAGGGTCAGTAAGTCGTCAGGGTCACTATCGATCAAGCTCACACGCCAACCGGAGCAGCCTCTCTCGTCGTTGTCGGATGTTCAGGATCGCGGCGCTAACGTAGCTTTTGCCCCCGCGCTGCATCCTCCGAGCGCCCATTTGAGACATCACATTGTACGTGAGCACCGACACCTTCTCCAGGTCGGCCAACTCGCCCAGCTCCGCTAGATCCTGTCGAGCAGGGACAAACGCGCGGAACGGAGGGTCTTCATCTGCTGCAGAAGGCGAGGACATTGCATTGCGCACGAAACGACACATGGCTACAGGTATTCTCGTTGCCTGTACGAGAAGAAACTTCAGCGAATTGAGATAAGCTACACAGTCGACAGTTGAACAATGTGAGTCAAGTTGAATCTCCAACTTCTTGCTCTTTTGAAACCTTATTTTTGCTGTCTTTCGTCTGTTAGTCAATTGCGTATCGGATCCGAGCCAGACCAGCTTGTTTAATTCTCTCGCTGCTGTCTTCTTCTTGCCATTTCCACAGCTATGAGCGAGGAATGTTTCAGCTAGCACTGGCCTGGATGAGGCGCGTGCTATCTGAGCTTTTAAAGTTCAAGGCAGAATTGAAATCACTTTGGATTCAAATAAAATAAACACGGAGTGCGGCCCCACTCCGTTCCCAGTAAGCTTTACGCTTGGTCCTCGACAGCGCTGGCCATCGCCATTTCCTTCATCTTCTTCGAGTTGGGACGCGCCTTGGTCTCCTTGGCGTTCACTACATTGGGGTCGACTTCCCAGTCCTGGTCCAGCTCCTCGGGGGCTGCACCGCCCAGCAGAATCTGCGTGCACCGCGCCTGGAATCGCCGGCAGTACGGCGCCGGTGCGACCGCCGAGATGCCTCGTGAAGACTTGCCCAGCAGCACTTTGCCCGCTTTCTCCAACTGCTTCTCCCAGTCCCACTGCTGCAGGATATCGATGATCCCCACAAAGTACACCTCGTTCTCTCCGAGCGGCGCCAGGTTCACACCACTCTTGCATTCCTCGAGGTGCAGGTCGCTCAATACTTCGTCGAAATCTGTCGCGGAGCCGGCGCGAGTGGGCCGCAAATGACACTTGTGGATGCCGATGAGCAGCGAGTAGTCCATGATGCCAAGATCCCGTAGAAACTCGCAGTCCGAGACGATCTGCGCGTGCAGGTGAGCAGCAATTCGGTGAGGCAATTGCAGCGAGCGCGTCAAGTCCAAGTCCTTGAACACAATGTCCGGTCGGTGGACATGAAACGGGAACTGAGGGACAGTACGGTCGTCCACGGCTGAAGCGCGCCCGTCGTTCGTATCCACGGCGGCATTCGGCGTGTCTCCGTCGCTGGTGCCTCCGTACACGTACGTGGCGTCACACTCGGCGCACGTGACGCGGTCCCCACGCTGCGGTCGACGTACACGGCGATCCACCCACGAACCTTTGACGTCGTACTTCTCGGTGATCGTAGCAGTATGGCGTTCGCTATGCAGCACATTCGACATGACCGCAAAGTAAAAGTTGCGGCCGTACAGACGCACGCGATGGCAGCCGAAGAAGCGGATGAGGCGGGAGTGAGCGTTCGCAGTCAGGTAGCGCGCGTACTCGGGCGCCATCTCCACCAGCGCGCGGCATTCCTTCTCCTTCAGACTCTTTACCAGCAACGAATTGTCCCCAGAGAAGAACATGAAGGCGCCGCTTGAGCCGGCGCTCACTCGCTCCTTGGCGGTCGTACGAAAGCTGGCAAGATACTTCTCGTCCGAGAGCCCGAAGGCCAGTCGAATGGCGCGGAACTCACGCGGCGCATAGTCCACGAACACCTTGGGCTTTGGGTCGTCCGGTAAGAACTCGCTACTCGCAGGCGCTTCAAGCGCAGCGCCAGTGCTTCCACTGCGGCCTCGGAACACGCCGCGGCCCTGACTGAACGCGGAGGAAGCGGTACGACGGATCCCCGCAAACACTGCCGAGCGCGTTGATCGTCCTTCAACTGGTGGTTCATCTACGGACGATCTGGTGCTCTGCAACTCGATCTCTTGCTCGAACAACTCGAAAGGCACTTGAGACACTGGATAGAGGGAAAACCTGCCTGGCGTTTGATGGAAGCTGCGGAAAGTGACGCCGCTGGCGGTCAATCCTTGGGGGCTGGGCGTGCGCTGACTGCCTTGACTGCGACTGTGCTGGAGGAGAAGCGGTTGCCGCCAATGCCCTTGATATTCCAAGCTGGTTGTCGCGGGGAAAGACGTCGGCCGAGGCAGGTCTGCGCGGCTTCCTCGGACGTATTCCTCCTCTTCAGACCCAGTCAATGAGCGGTGAAGCATAGCGGCAGGACGCGGGACGCGTGGCTCGCAATACGCTCGAGGCGACGACAAGATCGTGACGCTCTGGACATGAGAGATGAACGAGCTGTTCACGAGCGTCGAGTCCCGCTCCGCGCCCACAAAGAGCGTGGTTTCCACCAAGCCACCGTCGCGCTCCCGTCCTACTGCGTTGCTGTCGTCTTCCAACACAGCCGTGGGGACACTGGAGGACCTCGCACGCTCCGCTGAGCGAATGATGGCCTTAGTGATGCCACAGACCGTATAGTAAATGATCTCCCGCTGCAGCGTCTCGTTGTTCAGCGAGGCCTCGTACGACTCCACCGTTGAAGCGTTGAATGACGACGACGACGAGCGACTTGATCGCTGCGTTGACGGTCGCTCCGCCGCCGACGGCAGCGACGGCAACGAGTGGCGTTCTTGCAGGCGCATGGCGCCACTTTCGCGCACGCTTTCGTGCGCTTCAAACGCAAGTACAGTCGCTGTGGGCGACAGGATCGGGGTCTCCTGCTGCGCTATCACGCCGCCCTCCATGGAGATCACCGTGGCCGAGAGCAGCGCCGCCTGGTTCGCTCTCTGCGCCCCGATCTCTCGGTTCGAAGAGCCTGATAGGGACGCTGACTGCGACGACGCAGACGCCGACTGCCCTAGCGAGGGTCCGTCCTCGTCGTCCCTGCACTCGTGCAAGCCGCAGAGGAGAAAACCCCGCGCACAGCACGGCTTGTTGACGCTGAGCCAGACGACCCCGATGATGAAGCCTTTGGCCGTCAACACGTAGCGGAAACACGCGTGCAGGAAGTTCATTCCGCCGCCAAACGGCGGCGCCGCGCCCTCCACTTGGACGTTCTCAAGAGCGTCGGCGTTGGAGCGGTACACGAAGAACACCACGAGCAGAACGAGCCACGTGGCGTTGAGCGCGTGGACGTAGATGGCCATGCGCTTCATCAGGCGCCGGCGGGCCTTGAGCGCGATGATCGTGCCGCTGTTGGAGCGCCACCAGCCCACGACGAGGCTCAGCTGGGCAGAGACCACGACGAACACCACGATCGCCACCAAGACACCCCAGAACTCGAGGTTGAGCTCCTGCCATTGCGCCAGTCTGCGCGTTCGGCTAGCGACCGAGTCGCCGGCGTCTTGAGGCAACAGCGGGAGGATCAACGCCACACTGCGGCAGATCTCGGCGCCTGTGAGTTGGAACTTGCGTTCCGAATGCTCTGAGAAGAGCGCCAAGGGCGTGGCGATGCTGGCCACGAGAGAGATCCCCCACACGACGAGATGGTACAGCACCAACTGCCTCTTGTAGCTTGCGAACGGGTTGGATACAGACACGAAGAGATGCAGAATGGCGGCGCCAAACCAGCCCACGCCCGAAAGCAGCAGGAACATGTTTAAACTCGCCGTGGCGCTGCAGGTCGCGAGTGTCATGGGTCGACACGCGCCGCCCTTTGCTCTGCACATTGTGAGTACGTGGACCATCGTGAGCAGTGCGAGGCCGAACTCGCTGAGCGCCACGAACGCCAGCAGCTCATTCGGTCGTCGTCGTAGCCTGCGTCTTCTCAGGAACGAGAGCAGCACCAGCAGCGTCGTGAGGAGACTGAGCCCCGCTCCAAGCACTACAGGCGCCAGCGGTTGACTGCTGTGGGGCGCTGCGAAGCTCAGTGCGAAACACCCTACGAAAACCAGCACCGCGCCGAGCCAGAAGAAAACGCGTCGCCAGCGCCTCCTGCTGCGTCTCCAGCGGTCCAAACGAACCGGTAGCTCTGTCTTGTCGTCCGTGATAGGAAGCTGTGGCATCTGCGGCATGGGGGCCTGGCTGGACGGTCTCCAGTCCACGGACGTCGAGGTCGAAACCCGTCCATTTGCACCGAGAATGGCCGACAACGCGTGCGAATGGCTGCGACTGCGAGCAACTTCTTCCGTGAGGAACTCGTCGTGGTTGCTGCTTCTGGTAGGAGTGAACACTGCTTGGTACTGCGGACTGGGACAGTTGATATCGGACTCGGGTAGCCCACTCGAAGGACGCGGAGACGGCAGCGCTCGTCGAGGCGCCGGCATCTCGGGATCCCAAGTAGAAGGAGACTTTGTACTAGTCTAGTGTCAGACAGTATTGGCGTTTGGCTGCTGCTCCCGGATGGAGCGTTGCAGACTGCCAGGTGTGTGGCCGGCTCTGTCTCTCCCTTTGATATAAATACTGGAGAAACACTCGCCCCACACACAGCACACCCATGCGACGTGTGCAGCGCAGTGACAGCGGCTTTCCGGGCCCTTTCAACGGCTTTCTGCATAGAGTGCAGTGAAGGCTCTGGACTCCGCTTGGAAGGTAAATGGCTACATTGTCTTTACGTCCCCCCCCCCACAGAGTTTGCTTTGGCTTGTAGCGCCTTGCAAAGCCTGCAACATGCATCTGGTAAGCTGTCGTTGATTGAGACAGCACCAATGACGTCCAAGTCTCTCTCTATGCTGCTTGGTTGGCCGCAACTCGATCTAGAGCCATTACCAGGATGGTCTCAAAAATACACATGTATCCTGGATAGTTTAGCCACCAACCGGTGGGTGGATGATGATTCGAACCGTGCTGTTGTTGCACCACCGGCAAACGAGCACGAGCAGTCCATGAGGCATTCAGATTCATCTCTCAGATCTGCGTCCGTTTTGCTGTGGTGGATTTCAGCTCGGCATGACCGAGGGCGACGCCCTCAAAACACTCTAGGCACACGCGAAGTAGCAAGACTAAGACGGCCTGCGTCCTGCGTGAAACAGTGATCCCGTCACTTGTGCGCGTTGCAAACGGATTGGGCCGAGCTCATACAGAAGCCTGGCGTGTGGCTTGCGCGATCTTGCCACTCATGTCGTGGCAGCTGGATCCGAACTCCTCCGCCTCCTTTCGCGCCGTTTACTGGTGTCGTTGGGTGAACCGGTGACATAACGGCCGGCCGGTTCGGTGACGAAAGTGCTGTGGAGCACGAAGTGGGAGCTCTCGCTGCTCGTCGTCTTCAACTCGAGCCTGGGGCGGTCAAAACAAGGTGCTGATTAGTCGAACTAGTCTCCTGAATCGGCAGGAGTGTGGCATGTCGTCAGCTGGTACGGCTTCACGTAGAGACCGCAAGCGCAAGGGAATGCCCTTTGAAGAAGGCGAACAACTCGTTCGATACGTGCTCTTATCGAAGCAGATCCAGGAACTCAATGCGGACGTTGGCTCACGTGCAAGATGTTGAAACGTAGTAGAAACAACACGCGCAGCACTCCGTCGGGTGGGTCTCTGGAAGAAGAGCTGGCTAAGCACAAGCGTAAGTGGTTGATCTCTCGGAAAGTGAGGCGAGTGGGT
>JAABLK010000256.1:0-38515 GCA_012295415.1 Phytophthora chlamydospora
TGAGCGTGTCCTTGGATTCATCTCCGGGGCCAAAGTCACCGTAAACGACCATGTTGAACGTGGTGTTGTCCGACGCAGCACGAGCCGTCACGAACGAATACATGTCGCTCATGAACGTGGTGTTACCCTGGCTTCCGACCTTGTAGAAGTACTTGGTGTGCGGCGTCAGGCCCGACACCGTGGCGTGGTGGTGGAACATGGTGTACGTCTCGTCGTGGTAGTAGCTGACGTGGGCGACGGGCGTGTCCAGCAGCTTCAACGAGTCTTCCGATCTTCCGATCCACACGGCGCTGTCCGTCATCTCGGCGTACGTGGCCCACGACAGCGTCATTCCCGTGCCTGTAGCTTTGCCAGCGTGAGCGAGGTGGAGCTGCTGCGGGAGGAACTCGGCGTCTTTCTTCACTTGGCATGGCTGCGTGGCGTCACCGGTGGCTTCGCATAACGACGAGGGCAGACAAGTATTTGAGTCCCAGTTGCAAGCCGTGTTGTTCACCACATCGACGGTAATGGCGCCGATGGAGGTTGTGGCGAGAACCGACAAAAGCAGAGCGAATATCTGCAACATCGTCTTGGAACTCACGGCTGCGGCCTTGGTGGTTGAATTGCGAATGAGGTAGTGAAGAGAGGACGGAGCCCAATGCAAGCTGCTCGGGCTTATGGTACGTCTGCGTGTGGGAGTAAACAGGTACAAGGGCGAGCTGCTGACTCATCCTCGGATGGCCCATGAGGCGAACCTGTGGGCGTCATGATCGAGTCGCGAAGAGATTTAGCAGGTAGGCGTTCATGCGGCAATTAGTGCGGTTTTAGCTCCGCTTTAGCGCTAAATCGTAGCTATCTGTCGCTAAAACTGCCCTAGCCGATCGGCAAGATACAGCATACAAACGGCCAGTCAGTCGGCGTCCCTTCGCTTGCGCCGAAATCATACCAAGACTGGGGGCGGCTCCGTACTCCCCAAGAAGCGCAGCAACACAAGCGAGTGAAGGGCGGCGCCCGCACTTCGAGAGCACAAGAGCAAGAGCAAAGAGCCCCCTCTGCAGCCATGGACCGCTTCGCGCTGGACAAGCTCAAGAACGTCATGGACGACGCGTACGTTCCATGGAGGCATCTCCTGCTTAACGGTTCAGGTTTGCTCGTTACGAGCTGACGGGATCTTGTGCTCTCTAACTGTAGGAAGAGCGCCGTGAAGGCCAAGATGGGCACGGACGTGGAGAAGAAGATGGAGGAGGCGCTGTCCAACAAGAACTGGGGCGCGTCCAGCACGCTGCTCAACGAGATCTCGCAGCTCACCTACGACTAGTACGTGGCGGACCAGCCAAAAATGCTCCTATATTGTAGGTGCTAACGAAATGCGCTCTAACTGTAGCGAGGCGTACGGACTCATCATGCGCAAGATCTGGGAGGCGCTGGACGCCGAGGGCCGCCAATGGCGCGCCGTGTACAAGGCGCTGAGTCTGCTGGAACACCTGATCAAGAACGGCACGGAGCGCGTGATCGAGAACGCGCGCGACCACATGTTCAAGCTGCGCCACCTCTCGGGCTTCTCGTACCACGACGGCTCCGTCGACAGGGGCAATGGAGGTACGTCTTCATCGTGCTGGAAGAGCTCTTCCTGCTTGTTTTGCTGACTTGTTTGTCTCTGCAGTGCGTGACAAGGCCAAGCAGTTGGTGGACATGCTGAACGACAACGAAATGATCCGCACAGAGAGAGACAAGGCCGGCCGTCTGCGTAACAAGTACGTGGGCATCGGAAGCGGCGTCGGCGGCGGAATGGGAGGAGGTTACAGTGGCAGCAGCGGCTACAGCGGCGGCGGCGGCGGCGGTGGCGGCGGCTACAGCGGAGGTGGCGGTGCTGGCTACAGTGGAGGTGGTGGCAGCAGCTACAGCGGTGGCGGCAGCACGAGTTACAGTGGCGGAGGCGGAGGATACAGTGGGGGCGGCGGCTACAGCGGTGGCGGCGGCAGCGGCAGCCGAGGCTATGGAGACAATGACTCCAAGGAGAAGGAGAAGAGCTACTCGAGCCGCTACGCTGACGACGACCGTGGTAAGTTGCCATCGCAATGTGGTTTGAGACTTCTTTGAAGCTGACGCGGATGTGTTGCTGGTTGATAGATGACGGAAGCGAGGAATCGGAATCGGAAGAGGAGGTGCGCTCCAAGCGACGTACGGCGTCGTCGAAGCGAAAGGCTCAGGCCAAGAAGAAAGAGGTGGGTTTGGCTGAAATGCTTTGTGGAATCAGTGGGTCAAGCGATTAACTTCTTTTCCCCAGGAATCTGAGAGCAAACCTGCAGCGAAGGCACCTTCTGCGGAGCCGTCACTCCTGGACAGCGACTTTTTCAGCGCAGCCCCTGCTCCAGGTACGAATTGCTCGGCTTTTGATACGACTCCTGTGGATTTAACTCGGTTTACTAACTCTTCGTTGCAGCTGCACCGGCAGCAACCACATTCGACCCCTTTGCGCTGGCACCCGCTGCTCCTGCGGCTGCACCGCAGCAGGCGTCATTCGCTGCCTTCGGAAACGCAGCGCCTGCGCCGCAGCAATCGTTCAACGCGTTTGGTGCTGCTCAGCCGCCCCAGCAGCAGGCTTCTTTCGCAGCTTTCGGAAATGCTGCTCCGGCCCAAGGAAGCGCTCAACAATTTGGTGCTTTCCCCGCTGCGCCAGCCCAGCAAGGTTTCAACGCGTTCGGCCAACAGGGCAACGCTGCAGCTCCTCCTGCTCCGGCTTTTAACCAGCAGCAGCAGTTCGGCCAGTTCGGCGGGATGCAGGGAGGGATGCAGCAGCAGCAGCCTATGCAGGGTGGCATGAACATGCAAGGCAGTGGTCCAAGTCGGACGGCCTCTAACCCTGGCTCCAGTCAGTCTCGAACGAACTCTGGCCCGAAGCCCGAGGAAAAGAAGAGCAACGACGCGTGGGGAGCTGGCTCCTCGCTTTTCGATCTGAACAACCTGGCAACTTCCACCGGCAGCAACAACAGCAACGCGAGCCGACCCGGTCAGCCGCAGCAACCGCAGCAGTCCAATGCAGGCCGCAACAGCTTCAGTGGTCTGGATACGCTTGCCGGTATGCCCAACAAGCCTGCGATGGGAGGCGCTGGTGGGATGAACCCCATGGGCTCGGGCATGGGTGGAATGAACTACGGCGGGGGCATGCAGCAGCAGCCTGGAAACATGGCGTACGGTCAAATGCAAATGGGCGGAGGGATGCCCATGGGCGGCATGGGAATGCAGCAGCCCCGTCCGATGATGGGCGGCATGGGCATGCAGCAACCGGCTATGGGCATGCAGCAGCCTGGCATGGGCGGGATGATGAACCAGGGCGGCTTCGGCAACATGGCTGCGATGCAGCAGCAGCAGCAACAACAACAGCAGCAGCAGAGGCAGCAGCAAGCGTTCGGCTCCTTCGGCAACTTTAGCTAAAGCGGGTGCGTGAGGGGATGATTTCCTCTGGCTGTTGATAGCGCTACAGCCTCGACGCAGGAAGACGAGGGATGAAGGCCAGCATGCTGATGATAATACATTGTGAAAACGGTGCCCACCGTTCAAACAACTAGAGAAGAAGAAGAAGCTTCATCCACGAGGAAGGAGTCAGTAAACTGATTCGGCAGAATGGATGATATTCACGTGCGAGAACTGGAGCGTGCGCAGCTCCTAGCGTTTGCTTTTCCTGTTAAATCGAGGCACGTGTGGTGACCATGGCGCTTCAACTTGAATCCAAAACGCCTCAATTGAACTCCTCGCCCCCTCCATCGTGCCATTGGAGAGGGCGAAGATGGTGATGGAGGAGACATGTATGCACACTCGCACTTACACTAACCAGCTTCCTCCTCCTAAGATGCCAGCAACCCGGTTGCATCCTCGCCGCACTCGCTGCGGGCCGCGCGAACTACCGCTCCATCGGCGGTGGCATGCCTCTCCTCGCCGGCTTCTCGCTCCAGGAAGAGCCCAGGACGAGCAGGAAGCAGCGGTGCATTCCTGATACTCGTCACCTGCACTAGCTCGAAGCTCCATCGCCACGCCAGCTCGTCGGGTACCGAAGTCGAAAAGAAGTTCCCTTGCTCCTTCACGAACACGCCGACAGTCGTCCATGTTTGTTGCCGAATATCGAATTCTGCGGCGACTGCGGCTGCGTGGTGCAGCCGGGGGCGTCCTCCATGTCCTGGTCCTGCTCTCGTCTCTGTCTCGCCGCGAAGGTCTGGAACAGGTCACCACCGGCACTGCTACTGCGCGAGAGCTTGCCCGTCGACGCTAAGATATTAATCTGGCTCGAAGTCTTCTTCAAGCTCGCTCGAGGTTCCTCCTCATCGTCCGCAGTGTCCACATGGACAGATTTGCGTTTGCGCAATCCCTCCGGATACTTGTTGAGGACACTAAAGGGCGACCTAACCCTTAGATGGCCCGGGATGGACAGTCTGGCCTGCGGACTTCGTCTCGGCGGAGAATGGACGGCATTGTCCTCCTCCACGTCCTCCATGGGGGTGATCTCCACCTCGTCCACACTCACCATGGCGTCCAGTTCTCCGTCGTCCGCACTGCCTCGTCTCTGTATCCTGCAGCTGACCGCCTGCTTCAGTCGGAGCTGCTTACGTAGCACGTCACGCGGCTGCGGAGACGATGGCGGCGTACTGGGTCTCTCGGGCGGCAGCAACGGGAACACCTTGAAGTGCTCGTTAGGTGCGATTCTGCGAAGCGTCCTCCCGTTATTATCGTCTCGGTCTTCTTCCATGGCCTCATCCTCTGCGACGCGTGGGCGGTGGCGCCCCACGGCGATGCGCGTGAGCTTCTCTCGCAGCAGCAGCATGTCTTCGTGGTCGCTGACGAGCGAGTTGCGGCGCAGCTTGGTGCTGATGTTCACGGCCGCGTCGGGCGTCAGGGAGTGGCTCTTGTGTAGGACGGGGCTGGATGGAGACGCCATCGTGGAGCTGTCTCTCTTGCGAAGTACTCGTTCCAGCAGCCGCAAGGAGCCGTTCGGGCGAGAATTCCTTCTGCCGAATCTGAAAAGAGTGGCGTGGACCACTTCATATAGCAACATCGAATTGTGTTGCGCAACATCGTCCACTTCAACGTGAAAAAAAGGCAACTTTTCTGCCATTATTTTGTCTTCGTTATGGCGAGTTGAAGGTGTCGACGTATCGGGCGCGAAGTTTGGTCGGTGCAGCCGGTGGGTGAGGCTTCGTCGGGTTGCGAAGGCTTGGGGACAAGTTGATATGCTTGGAGAAATCCTGCCTCGAAATCGGGTACGTGGGCGCCGACGCGGCGGCGCTGGGGGGCTCGCCTCGCTGGCCTGCCTTGGCACGCCGAAGCGCTTCTTCAATTTCTGGCGGAGGCGTCAGCGGCTTGTACTGCGTCTCGCTCAGCGCCAAGCGGGACTCTTCGTACGACGCCAAGTCCTCGGCATCTTCGCTGTCAGCTTCGTAATCCTCGGTGGCGGCGGTGGAGGTGTTTAGGTCGCCAGCCTCGCTTTTCTGCTGCTCTTGCTCAGGTTTACCAGGAACGGCCTCATCAGGTTGCGCACCACGAAGGCCGAGAAGCCATTGCTAGTGAGAACGGATACACAACTACTTAGCTTCCGTTGACTTCAGCGACCAACACAATGGCTTCTTACCGTCCACGACGCCCGCCTTGACAGATTGCCAACGTCTTGCTCTTTCGTTGGTTGCGCTTGGTGTTCGCTGGCATCTTCGGTACTTGTGGACTGATCTTCTAGTATCTGCTGTGTAGTGCACAACGTTAGTGCTTGTTGTTCAGGCCCGGGTTGTTAGATCCTCTTACCTGCAGCCTCTGTCGCTCAGCCTCCTCCAATACTACGAGCGTTCTGCGCATCGGATGGTCTTCTGGTAAATCGTCGAACTTGTGGCGCATCGGCGATCGAGTCTTCATGTTCCCCAATGCGGTCAGTCCGAACTGGTTGGTTGCCATCGGATCGATGCCGTACTCAAGCAGAATCATGACGCACGAAATGCTGCCGTCCCAAGCCGCAAGGTGCAGAGCTGAGTCGCCGTTCTCGTTCACTACGCGGAGGCTGACAGCGCTTTGCAGGAGGAATTTGGTGCAGTCGAAGTTGCCCTGGAAACACGCAGCGAGGAGCGGCGTGTTCCCCGCCTCGTCACGGGCTTCTAAGTCCGCCGCAAACTCACTGAGCAGCATGACCGAGTCAACGTCACCCAACTCGCATCTGCGTGTGCACGTACAACCACAGCAAAAGAATGAGATCCACCAGTTACGGACAAGTGCGAGTTTTCTTACGCCAAGTGGAGAGGCGTGCCCTTCTCGGCCATATCTCGCTGGTTTGGGGACATTCCTCGTAGCAGGACATCTTGCAGCTTCTTCAGTTCATTTCTCCGGACAGCGTCGAAAACAACCGAGCTCGACGGGTACGTGGACGCCGATTGTCCAGCTCCATACTCTGGTCGTTCGTACGTCTTCAAGGCACTTGGGTCGCCAGCGTGTCCTACGTTCTCAAAGAATCGATTCCAGACTGCGCCGACTCGTGACGGTGAAATGGGAGGCGTCACGCCGCCCTTGCTCATCTGAGATTCGTCTGGATCGTCTTCAAGTGGCGGGGGAGAATCCACCATCTCAGGAGCATTCTCATACTGATATTGCTCAAAGGAGTGCCGGTAAGCATCATGGTGCTGTTGCTGCTGATGTTGCTGATGCTGTTGCTGTTGCTGATCACTTGACGCTCGTTCCCGGTATTGATTGCCGGATGCAACACTGGCGGATCCTTCGGTTTCTAGAAGCTGGTAAGTTCCACCGACGGATTCCTGGACGCTTTCTAACTGCGCAAGATCCTCCGATATCTCGTAGAACCCCTGACTGTCTCGACGACCCAGTCGTGGGTCATATTGCTGCTGCT
Organism: Phytophthora chlamydospora; assembly: GCA_012295415.1. Lineage (NCBI taxonomy): Eukaryota > Oomycota > Peronosporomycetes > Peronosporales > Peronosporaceae > Phytophthora > Phytophthora chlamydospora. Next base: position 6,854 of record JAABLK010000256.1, read on the forward strand.
GGTGGTGGTGCTCATTCCAGCTTGCTTGTAGCTGGCTGCACGATTCAATCACACTGGCGTTTTCTTGCAGACTGCGGTGGAGTTTGTCCTGCATGCTCTCTTCGTAGCGCGTGTGCTCCAACCGTTCTCTGCCCAGTTTTTCTTGCGCACTGCGAGCAATCGATTCCAGTAACTCACAGCGGGACGACAAAGCACGGTGAGATACCCGACTTGCTTCCAGCTCTAGTTCCCGCATAGCTAACTGGTTTTGAAGGCTGGCACATCGTTCTTGCTCCTGTATAGCAAAAGCAGACGGTTATTACGTGTACCTAAGCAACGCGTATGGAGTCAGAGTCGAACCTTTTCCAGCTCTTCGCCGCTGGCAGTGATGCTTACAGACATTTCTTCCAGTTGAGCTCGATAGTGCGCTTCTCGACCATTAGACGCCTGTTCAAACCAAACAATAACAACCTTCAGCAAATCGTTTGACCTCGGCGATTGACTTGCAAGTATTCACCTGTAAACTGGCATTGAGAGCGCCAATTTGTCCTCTCACTTCCTCCACAAGCTGGTACACGGTTTGGGATTCGGACTCGGAATGGTTGGGAAGAATCTGGAAGAGATACGAGTGCAGAACGGTTAAGGCATCACGCTCAGAGCCACTTCCCCGTCCCGGGTCATTTGCGTAGGCTGAGCTGTAGTACGGAGTCGATGCTGGCTTAGCTGGGCTGGCGTTACTTTCGACACTCTGCAGAAGCTGGACGCACTCGACGTGGTTCTCTAAAATGCTCAAAATCAACGGTGTCCGCCCTTGTGAGTCTTCATCCTTCGCGCTCGCACCGTACGCCAACAAGCTCCGCACCACGCCAAAGTAGCCTAACTTCGCTGCAATGTGCAGGGCAGTCTCTCCTTCTTTATTCTTCTGGCTGAGCAGCCCGTGGTCACAGCCCCGTAGTACAAACATAACCAATCCTTCGTTCCCACTATGGACAGACACGTGAAGTGCTGTGTTGCCATAGCTATCGCACGCTGAGATCGACGCATTCGACTCGACTAGCAACTTGGCGATAGCTTCGCTCTCCGCTCGGCAAGCCAGAATCAGAGGAGTAGCGTCATCTCGAACCGCACGCACATCCATTTTGGCTCCGTAGTAAACCAGCAAGGCCGCTGCTTGTTCGCTCCCCACCTTACACGCGACGTGGAGTGGCGTGAGGCCGTCAGAGTTCACAGCTTGGAGATCCATGCCTGAGTGGAGCATGATACTGAGCTGTCTGGCATCCGTCTCAGAGAGCTCTTCCGTGGAGACGGCTGCAAACAGCTCTTCGCTGGTGTACGTCCGAACACCAGGAGGGGTCGGAAGCGTCCACTGCGACTCCTCAGTGCGTTGGTTGTAGTAGTACGTGAGGCCATCCTCCGTCTCACACGCAACCCATTCGCTTTCGCCTTGGGAAGGCTCAGCTCTCGTTCGGGCAGGTTGTTGAGGCATCGTTGCTATCACCAACTGTTTCGCCTCCGTCGTTTCCGCCGCAGCATGAACTTCTGTCGGCGGAGATTCCACCACCTGCGTCGACGCCTGTCGAGGGGCTTCTTGCGCGTGTGCCATCAAGCGTCGAGTTACGGTCGTATAGCGTATGGGCGACTGCCCAAACTCGCCATGCTCGTCCACCGACAACAAGCCCCCCGGACTCCCTGGCGTCCCCAAGCTTTCATCAAACGACCTGGGCGACAAGCTCATCACGGGCGTTTGATCCTCTCCATCTTCCCCCTTGCGACTCGCTCGGTCCATCTCGTAGTAGTCACTTTCTGCACCAGACAAGTACTCGAGTAGTGCAATGTCGTCTTCGGTTTCTTCGTCCTCGTCCTTCCCAGGCACGTGCTCCGCCGGCACGAAGCTGTTGCTTCTGACACTGGCCGTCTTGGTCTCCGCCTCCATGGACGGCAGCACCGTCACAGGAATCACGGGTTCCTCCTGCTGGTCCGAGTGCTCACTGCCCGTACTGCTCAGGCCCGCTCTCTCCTGCTCGACCTTGTGCCGCGTGTCGACGCGCAGCTCCTCTCTGTCGCCTTTCGCTCGGTTGGCAGCTCGTGCTCGTCTTCCGCTGCGTCGCGAACTCGTCCACTCCCTTCCACCGTCCGCAGCTTCGGCGTCTTTACGTTCTTCCTCAGTCATGGGCTCCGCAATGAGGTGGCGGTGCCAAGTACTACGCTCTTTCGCTTGGGATCCGCTAAGTGAGACTTGCACCATTCGTCTGCGACTCTTCAAGATCGCAATCTACCTGGTCTAAAGCATAAACAGGAATGATGACGCACGATAGGTAAATGGCGCTTCAACGTGTCCGCTCAGAAGATTGCTTCGCTTAGCTGGGAATACCAGCAAAGGGATGTTCCCTCCTATCTGTCGTACGACTAGGTACTCCTAAGGTTAGGACGCTTGAGCAATGGACTAGTTACACAGTTCGATCTTGGTGTGTCGAACTGGCGTCCGATAGGTGCAGCCGCCTAGGTTGCTAAACAACCACCGATAAACTGCACTACCCCACTCACCTGTGGAGGCCTCGGTCTGATCTTGCATCTTCATAAACGACACTCACACATAGCGCTATCGCAATGGTTGACCTCCGTCGTCGTCTTGGTATTCTTCTTCGTGATCCAGCCACGACTTGACAGCCTCACACGTGCATTGGGTAAAGGGCCGCTGGCTACGACCGTCCGCAAGGACAGTCGCAGCCTCGCCGAAGCGAGGCGCCGCCAGCTCATAAGTCATGAGCGGCGGGTTGCGGCGGGCGAGGTCATGTACTTTGCAGCACCCGTAGAGCGCCAGCGAGTTGCCAGACGTTCGCGTAGTCGAGAGCTCGGCATCCGAAGATGTGATGTGGGCTGTGGTGGGCTTGAGCTGGACCTGGAAGGCAGACTGGACGTCGGAGACTCCATCGCTGTAACCTTCGACGGAGCTCAACCATTGCGACAGCGCTTTGTGTGTGAGTGTCGTTTATGAAGATGCAAGATCAGACCGAGACCTCCACAGGTGAGTGGGGGTAGCCGAAGATGTGATGTGGGCTGTGGTGGGCTTGAGCTGGGCCTGGAAGGCAGACTGGACGTCGGCGACGCCATCGCTGTAACCTTCGACAAGCGCGCGGCCTCCGTTCCACGGGGGCTTTCTGTCGGGGCGTCGGGACATCTTAGAGGCTTGGGGGCGAATTCACGACTGAGCTCTGGGTTGGCAGACACGAGCGAGAATTCGAACGCCGCTCAAGTTGGTGGCTTCATGGCATCCACCACTTCGAAGGATAGTCAAATGCCCAAGACAAAGGGGCCGACGAAGGGCTCGCTGCGCAGCGCTCCAGCATGTCTGTCTGCTTCCTGCCTCTGAAAGCTGCAGACGCAACCTTCTTTGGCTGGATGTAGCACGAAGGGCTCGTGTGGTTGATACAAGTTACCCAGTCACGTCCCTGGGCATTCCGCTCATAAATAGATGGCTACGGCTGTTGCAGACCACTTTGGACTCCCGCTGGAAGCCCATGGAGCCTCGTAGCAGCGCGTTAACCAGCGCCGGCGCGTCGATGATCATGAACCGGTACGTCGGTCTTCTTCTATTGAGGATCTGTGGCTTTCTTCTTCAACTCACTTGCCTCGTTGACAGCTCCAAGATGCCACAGACTCTGACGCTGGACCACGTTTCGCCCGCGACGCGGTTGCTGGAGAAGCGGCGGCAGATGTTCGAAGTACAGGAGGCGCTGGACGCTCAAAAGGAGGAGTTTGCTCGCCGCGAAGACGCGTTTCACCGCCGCGAGGAGGGGCTGCGCAAGAAAGACCTGGAGCTGCAGGAGTCGCTCATCAAGTTCAACAAGTTCCTGCAGGAGAACGAGTCCAAGCGCAACCGCGCCGTCAAGCGAGCCAGCGACGAAGTCAAGCAGCGCATGACCAAAGAGCACGAGGTGACGCGGCTGCAGGCGCAGCTCACCGCCTTGCAGCGGGAAAGCGACGCATTAGGCGCCCAGGTGCGCCACCACCTCAAGTACACGCGCTACTTAGAGTTGGTGCAGGAGGCTGTGCCAGAGGACTACCCCGAAGTGAGCGACCTCGTGAATCGCTACCACACATTGCGTGAGACCAACAAAGACCTAAGCTGCAACCAGATCACACACGAAGAGGAAAGCGAGACCAAGAGACTCGAGTTTGCGGCTTTCCAGAAGGAGCGAGCGAACGAGATCCTCACGTTTAACAACCGCATCGCTGCGTTGCAGCGCGCGCTGGAGCGTGAAGAGCTGCAAGCGGTTCGCATGCAGCACGAGACAGACGCCAGTCTTCGGGCTACGACCCAGAAAACGCTGGCATTGGGGCAGATCATTATGGCCATCGGCAACCTCCTGCAGCGATGTACCAGCGGCATCCACGGCCAGATCCTCAAGCACGTCGAAGGCAGCTTTCACGCCCAAGCAGGCAGCAACCAGTCAGGCACTGACAGTCACGACAGTTCCGGTGCTGGTGGCGCTGCGTCAGCGAGCTCTGCGTCTTCCTCAGCACCTGCAAACCCTTCTGGGGGAAAGAGTGCTAGCGGGATCTCCGAGGCAGACGTGATCCACCACGGACAACGCGCCATGATCGATCTTGACGTCGTCGCCGCCTACATGATGGACTTTACAGCCATCGTACAAGGTCGTATCGATGCACAGCGAGCACAGAAGAAGGCCGCGGCGGCGGCGGCAGCGGCATCTCAAGCTGCTGGGGCTGTTACTTTCACGGCTGGAAATGCAGACGGAAGCCACACCGGAGCAGCTTCTTCCGTTGGCGGCGGCTCGACTGCCACAATTCGTTAAGACAAGCACAGGTAGGTCCATGAAGACAACAATGCCATTTCAATACAATAAATACAATAGTATTGTATTGGGTGTTGTAACAATACCCCCATCACTTCCGTTGCTTCTTGCTCTTGGTGCTCTTGTTGACAGCGGAACGCAAGCGCTTGCTTTGGATCTTGGCGTAGTGGACCTGATCGTCGTAGCTCGTAAAGAACCGATCCAAACGCGTCTGAATGTGTCTTCCCCCGGAAGCTGTTGCTGCTTTCGCCTTTTCCTCGAGGGGTTGGAGGACGCCATCGCTCTTCTGCTGGTCCCATCCAAACGCGTTGGCGCAGTAGTTGCGCAGCGCTGCCAAGTCAGGAGGACTCCACGAGAAGCGAGCATCCGAGCGATCAACTTGCGGGGCCATGTACGCCTGCACCACCTGCTTGCTCGGGAACTCGTCGCCTAGTTCCCATTTGCGCCGCGCGGTGGCGTGGGAGCGTTGGAAACGATCTCGAACTGATTCATCATCACTTTCGTCGCTGCCATCCTCCGATTCACCGTCTTCGCCGTTCTTGGCCTTCCTCTTCTGCTTTTTCTTCTTAGACCCAGCTGAAGCTACGCGCTTGGCTTCTTCAGTGACGTTGAATTCGCGGACCCACTCTTTAAACTCACGCAGCCCTTCAATGCCTGGATAAGCGGCGGCGATTTCAGTTGCATTCACGATGCCGATACCTCGCACGCCGTCCGTGTAATCGCTGCCGAGAAGCAGCGCCAACGCGATGACCTGCTCTCTCGAAAAGCCCAGTTCGCGCTCAATGTCTCGAGCCGAAAAGGCCTCGACGAACTTCTGGTGGTGGAAGATGTTCTTGTAGACGCGCTCACCGCCGAACGGGAAAATGTCGCTATCATCCGTGATGACGCCGTCTACAAGACCCAACTGCTCCAGTGCCGCACATTGCGCTTCCGCTTCCATGGGGCTGACAAGGAACGGCACGCCAAACAACCGCAGCAGCGCCATAACTTCAGCCACCATATCGTCCGTGATACCTTCAGTGTCGCGTAGCTGCCGACTGCGAAGCTTCTTGAGTTCAAGCTGCTCCTTCTGCAGTGCCGCTGCATCCATCTCTGGCTCTGCAGTTTCCGTTGTCGCACTTGGCTCAGAAGAATCGCTCGGCTGCGAGTATTGGAGATAACGAACACGGGTACTGCTCAATTTCGCTTCGGACTCGTCCATCTCACTCGCGAGCGAAGCCGCCAATGCAGCTTGTAGCTGTTCATGGCTGTCATCTGCCTCAACATCGCGAGTGACGGCACTCAGGTTCTCCTCTTCATCGTCAATAACGACGACGTCAGCGCGCTTAGTATCTGGGACAGCATTGGGCTCATCTTCTTCATCCGACAGCTCAACGGGAGCCTCAGCAGTTCCCTTCGCAGCAGTAACACGTTCTGCCAGCGTTCCACCTGGACTTCCGTGAGCTCCCAACCCCTTCCCGCCATGCTGTAGTGAGTGAGCTTGCAATGCTCTTTTCACTGCGCCAGCTGCCCATTGCGTAAGATTCGAGGCAGTCGCCATCGCGGACTTAATCGCCTCGTCTTTCAGCAAATCCAGATCCTCGTGCGCTTTGGCATCTTCCATCTCGTTCTTCAGAGTCAGGAACAATTCATCTGTGCGCTCCTCCTCAAGATCACTCTTGTATTCCTCAAACGCATCAATCTCTGCTACCGGAGCGGCCGGTTTGTCCTCTTCCCAAGCCTGTTCACAAGAAGCATCCGTTCCAGGACGTGATTTCTCAGGAGCCATCACTTCGGCAGGTACATCTTCCCACTCCATCTCCTCGTCGCTTTCAGCTTTCTCTTCTGCTGGGGGCGTATTTGCTGGTCTCTCTATCACTGTTACAGCCTTGACAGGCTGACTCGACATCTTTTGCTCTGCGTTTTCCGGACTGGTCTCCATTACTGGCGTTGCTACTTCTTCCCAATCGACATCCTCGTCCTCGTCGTCATTAATAATCTTCGGATCAGCCTCGACAACGGCAACAACACGCTCAGCTTTCGATGCTGGAAACAACTTTTGGAATTCAGCCATCTCTTCCACGTTCAGCGAAACGCTAACTTCTTTCACAGCTGACTGCGGTACATCAGCGCTAGCGGGGTCTTTGGCTGGGGAGCTTGATGTTTCATTCTTGAGTCGAGCCACGCGGAGCTTCTCAATCGCCAGTACAGGCTCCTGCTTGACTCGAACCTGGTGCCGTGCCACCCATGCCGCAGTCACCTCCGTCGCACTAGCATCAGGAACGAACCCTGCCTTCCCCGAAGAAAACTCCGACAGAGGCTTTTTCGCCACCATAGACTCCCAGGAATTGTCTCGCGCATCGTGTTTGTCCATCGAGGGGATCGCCTCAACAGCAGCAGCTCGCTCCATTCGACCAATTTGCTCAACTTCAGCGACTTCCTCATCCACTTCTCGCTTTTCTTCCTCCTTTCGCTCGGCCTCGTTCTGGTAGATGTAGAACCGGTTGCTGTTCGAATCGATTCGCTGACCCGGACCCATCCCAACGCCCCCCTGCTTCTCCATCTCTTCCTCCCTCTTCTGTCTCTTCGCAGCGTCGATCCGGCGATTAAGCTCGCTGGTCTGCAAGAACGCAGAAAGCTGCGTATGCGAGTACTTCTCCGGGTTGCCAGCAAGCGGGATGAACTGGTCCCGCACCTCTTGGCGGCGGTCACGCAGGATCTTCTGGATCATGTCTTTCTGCAGATGCGGCGGCAGGGAAAACACCGCGTGAAGGTCGATCTTCGACAGCCGCGTCGTGTCCAAGTCGATGTCGTCCAGCGTCAGGTTCTCTTCATCATCTTCCTCCTCCTTCTCCGCCGCCGCCTCCCAAACCGTCTGCTCCTCCTCTTGTTTCTTCTCCTCATTTTCTTCGGTAGTTTCTCGTTCTACCACTTCAACTTCATCTTCTCCGTCGCTCTCCTCCTCCTTCTTCTCCTCAGACTCGTCCTTCTTCCTAGCTTCTGGCAGTGTAACCCCGGGGACCACAGCAGGAGGCGGCGCACCCCCGTTCTTCTTCATCTAACCACCACACAGAGATACACACTACTCTCAGTACTTGGAATCCCCTACCACTCTACCCATTGTTCTACCCTGTTCTACCTCCTGCCGATGCTGCTTCAGTCTGTTGAGTAGAATGCGCTGCGCCGTGTGACGTAAGTTGGCGGACTGCAGCTCCTGCCGCTTTCGGCGCCTGGCGGTCGTGCGCTTCTTGATCTCTGGTGTCTGGCCGTCGAACACGAAGACCGGGCGCACGCCGTAGTAAAGCAGCTTGGCCACGCGGTGCAAAGTGCCCAACAGGTGTGCGTTGCGCAGCATGTTGCCCTCGTCGTCGCGCATGGCCTTGACGAACTGCGTGAGCCAGATGGACGCGTCCACAGCCAGCACCTGCCCCGCCAGCGACTCGATCTCCACCTGCCGCCCCACGGGCGCCAGCAACACCCAAAGGTTCTGCACACCCATGCCTCAAGTTCCCAACTGGCTGAAGTTGGGTACAAACTGAAAGGGTTGTGTATAGCACACTAACGAGTGTGGCGTACACAAATGCAAGTTACACTTTGCAGTTGCAGTACTTTACTTTGCGAGCATTATCAATCTCGAATCGCCGATTGAGTATTTTAATACGTAGGTACATGTATGGCAGAGCTGTTGGGAATCTTTGGCCAAGAGGCTGACAAAGATGAGTCCCAGGTCAACTGTACAGCGAATCTGCCCCTTTGGGGCACTTGACGTGACCGTGTGCAATGCCTGCAGCTAACGTTGATGTGAATCATTGATCTGGTCCGGTGTCTGTCGGATTCGCTCGCTTGTCTTGCTTTGCCTCTCTCTCTCTCACTGCGTTCATTCCTTAATCTGCATCCAAGAACGCAAGCGCAATCGAAACTTGCTCAAGATGCTGCGGTCATTGGCGGAGAACTCGTTCAGCGTCATGAGCCTCAACGTAGCGGGCCTTCCGGAGCTCCTGTCCAGCGGCAATCCGTCCGAGAACAGCGTCGAGATCGGCAAGCGCATCAGCGCCTGGGACGTCGTGAACGTACAAGAGGACTTCAACTACCACGCCTACGTCTACTCGGAGAACTCGCATCTGTACCGCACAGCCACGAGCGGTGGCGTTCCGTTCGGTGATGGCCTCAACACGCTGTCCAACTACTCGTTCAACAACATCACGGACTTGACGCGTACCAAGTGGGAGGATTGCAGTACGTTCGACGGTGCCGACTGCCTTACCCCCAAGGGCTTTACGATTTTGGAGATACAACTGGCTGACGGCGTCACCTTCGACCTCTACAATCTGCACACGGATGCAGGAGTCACGGCTGCGGACGAAGTGGCTCGCGCGTCCAACCTCGCGCAGCTCAGCGAGTACATCACCGCCAACTCTGCGGACAACGCTGTCGTTGTCATGGGCGACACGAACACGCGTTATACTCGCTCGGACGATACGATTCTCGAGTTCGTCGAAGAACTGGGGCTCACCGATGGCTGGGTGGAATACGTCCGTAATGGCGTGTACCCCACCAAGGGAGCCGACGCCATTGTGTGTGATGAAAGCAACATGACGAACACGTGCGAGGTCGTCGACAAAATCCTGTTCCGGGGCAACAACTACATCACGTTGACGCTGGAAAACTGGAACAACGAGAATGCTGCGTTCCTGGACGACGATGGAGCCATGCTGTCCGACCACCCTCCGATCTCGTCGATCTTCTCGTGGACGCTCAACGGTGAGATTCGACTGAGCAACGCCGTTGGAGGACCACACGGAGACCAGTTCACTGATGTGGCATCGGCTGCGGGTGGACAGACCGTGAAGTCGATCACGTTGCGTGCGGGCTCACGTGTCGACGGAGTGAGCATCACGGTATCAGCACCAACAGCGACAACTTTCTCGCACGGCGGTACCGGGGGCACTGCGAAAACGCTTGCGCTTTCTTCTGGCGAGTACATCACGTCGGTGGAGGCTCACTGGGGTAAGTACAACAGCAAGACACGTATCTTCTACCTCAAGTTCACGACTAGCCTGGGCAACACGCTTTCGGGGGGAACTACGACAGACGAGAGCGCCACCATGTACGCCCCCGATGGCTACCAGCTCAGCGCCTTTCACGGCCGAGATGGCGATGAAATTGATGCTTTGGGTGCGATCTGGACCAAGATTTCAGCGTGAGCTGCAGGGAAGTGCCCCATGCATGTACCGCATACTACTCTTTGGTGACGGGCTAAGTCACTGCAATCTTTTGCCACGTCAACAGTGTTGACGTGGCAAAAGATTGCAGACTCAACACCAGTTGCAAGCGAGGTGTAATAAACGGGAAATTCACATCCGAGGCCTTGCATCTTGCATCAAGCTTCCACTGTCGTTGGAGCTGTTCCAAAATTCCAACCCACGACCTGCGTGAATCACGCACGAATTCATTGTCGCGCCGTGACCGAGTTGCATCGACGCATTGTGCAAAGAGTGCAACAATCGATTGACGTGCCAATCGCTTTCACTCATCCTTTGATCTTCAAATGCTGAGCATTCCACAAATCCACAGCGTGCGGTTGAAGTGGCCTCCAGCTGGCCCCGCGGATCTCGGGGGTCCTTGTCCTTGGCGCAAAGCAGCATTCGCTCACCGCCCGAAGTCTGCCTAAGTTCTGTCCAAAGCAGCGTTGATCCTTGTCATGGTGACAGTCATGTGATCTTGTCTTCAACCAGCACTCGTTAGCCTAACGGTTAGGTTGTCACTGATGCAATCGGGTGCTTGTCTCTCGAGAAGAGTAGAGCAGCGTCATGGCACTCATAATTAATTCATTGCGTCTGTGTGTGTGTGTGTGAGTCAATAGTATCGACTCGATACTGTACGTACTTCACCACGTTACTCTATGTCACGTTGGTAACGCAGCACATCTTATGTTCCGCTCCTTTGTAAGCGCTCTTGTCACCGAGCTAAGCACCGAATCGGATGTGCTGTCAGCCCAAATAATTCATTGATCGGCCGCCAAATTAACTTTTTTTAGTCAAACACTCTCCAATTTGCCGTCTAGCGCACACCTGTGCACGTTTCAGCTTTCGAGAAGATACCGAACAGCATTCGAGATGGCCACCACCAACACCTTCAGCGTCATGTGCTACAACGTGGCCGGGTTGCCAGCACTGATCTCGAGCGGCGACCCAGCAACGTACAGCGTGGACATGGGCAAGCGCATCAGCGACTGGGACGTCGTCAACGTGCAGGAAGACTTTAACTACCACGCCCATCTTTACTCGGAGAACACGCACGAGCACCGCACGCCCACGAGCGGCGGCGTCCCATTCGGCAGTGGCCTCAACACGCTGTCGCATTTACCGTTCACGAGCGTCGCGGGCCTGGAGCGCGTCAAGTGGAACGAGTGCAGCAACTTCGACAGCGCTGACTGCATGACTCCCAAAGGCTTCACGATGGTTGAGGTCGAGCTAGCCGAGGGCGCCACGATCAACATCTACAACCTGCACACGGACGCCGGCGTGACCGAGGCGGATCAGAAGGCGCGTGCGTCGAACTTGGCGCAACTCAGCGACTTCATCACTGCGAACTCGGCCGACAAAGCTGTGATTGTCATGGGCGACACCAACACCCGCTACTCGCGCGAGTTGGACACGATTCGCGAGTTCCTCGAAGGCCAAAATCTCACGGACGGCTGGGTGCAGACCATTCGCAAGGGCGTCCCTCCTGAGAAGGGCTCCGAGGCGCTCAAGTGCGAGACAGCCACCATGACGAACGAGTGTGAGGTTGTGGACAAAATCATGTTCCGCGGCAACAACTACATCACGTTGACGCTGGACAAGTGGAACAACGAGAACGAGGCGTTCATGGGCAACGACGGTAAGGCATTGTCGGACCACCCGCCGATCTCATCGACGTTCTCGTGGTCACTCAACCCGGACCTTCACCTGAGCAACGCTGTCGGCGGTCCGCACGGTAGCCACTTCACGGATGTTGCTTTGGCTGCGGCCGGACAGACAGTAAGCAGTGTCACGATCCAAGCAGGTGAACGTGTTGATGGAGTAACACTCGAAGTATCGGCCCCCACGGAAAGCATGCTGGCCCATGGTGGCACCGGAGGAACACCAAACAAGCTGGCACTCGAATCGGGCGAGTACATCACGTCCATGGAGGCACACTGGGGCAAGAAGGACGATAACACGCGTATTTTTTATCTCAAGTTCGGGACAAGCAACGGCCGCTCAGTGGAGGGCGGCACGCCGACAGAAGAAAGCGCAATAGTGAATGCGCCCGAAGGTTTCCAGCTCAGCGGCTTCCACGGTCGCGCAGGTGACAATATCGACGCACTGGGCGCGATTTTCACAAGAGTTGACGGAACTGCTCAACAACAGCACCAGGGTTAGATGGAAATGCATGTGCTTAGCTTGACAGAAAAAGAAACAACAACTTGTAGCGAACAATTGGCGCTCATCGTGAAGAAGTCGGCGCAGGCCTATTCCAATAATGAAAGCAAACGTGAAGTATTGTAACACCCAGGTGTCTGTCGATCTTGCCAAGCAACACCTGAGAGAAGACAAGCGAGCGGTGACGTGGATCTCTTCCTAGTAAGCTGTCCGCTCCAGCGTCAAACGCATCTGCTAACACTAGGATATGCAATAAAGTGGTGGGGGGAACTCCACTGCTGCTGTATTGAAGGCACACAGCACTTTTCAAATGCATGCAATTCTTTCTAACAGCCTGCAATGCAGTACGGTACATGTAGAAGCGATTCAAGCGTTGCGCCGAAGGTATTAGCAATGCAGAACCTAGCTCGTCATGCGCATGACTCACGCTGCGTGAGTCTTTGAGCGCTGCAAGAATTATCCCCCAAAGCACGTGTTCGCTAAAGCAGCAACGACTTGGATTGATCTGAGCGAATGTATTGGTACATTTGACACTCCTCGCGAAGTTGCAGAGCACATCGCGTTCACATTCCCAAGCTACAAAGTGTGATCTGCTGCGTCCGTAAACGTTGACTTATCTCGATGAGTCCGCAGGCGAGCTCACGAGAGGATTAGACATGCGCTGGGGCTGTCGTCGGCTGATCAGGTTCAGGCCAACCCCACACGTGTACTCCTTGCCCTATCGCTCTCACTTCTCAAGTTGTCGTCGCCGCCATACATCAAGAAGGACCTACGTCGAATCATGGTGCTGCGTCTTCTGGCCGAAACCACCTTCACGGTGCTATGCTACAACGTGGCCGGGCTCCCGGCGATCCTCTCCAGCGGCAACCCCGAGAGCAACACCCTCGACATGGGCAAGCGCATTAGCGACTGGGACATCGTCAACGTGCAGGAAGACTTTAACTATCACGCGTTCCTTTACAAGGCAAACACGCAAGAGCACCGTACGCCTACGAGCGGCGGCGTGCCATTCGGTAGCGGATTGAACACGCTGTCTCACTTCCCATTCAGCACCACGGGTCTTCAACGCGTTCAGTGGGCCGACTGCAGCAACGATGAGAGCGCCGACTGCATGACCCCCAAGGGTTTCACACTGCAGGGAATTCAACTGGCGGACGGCGCCACGATCGACGTGTACAACCTCCACGCCGATGCTGGCGGTTCGGACGCTGACCTGAAGGCTCGAGCCGACAACCTGCAGCAATTGAGTGACTTCATTTCCGCCAACTCAGCCGACAACGCCGTCATCGTCATGGGCGACACCAACACGCGATACACTCGAACGCACGACAAGATTGCCGAGTTCGTGGCCGGACAGAACCTCACGGATGGCTGGATTGAGTACGTTCGCAAGGGTATCGCTCCGGAGAAGGGCGCGGACGCCATCCTGTGTGACGCCAAGAACATGACGAATGAGTGCGAGGTCGTGGACAAGATCATGTATCGTGGCAACAAGCTCATTAAGCTGACGCTGGACAAGTGGAACAACGAGAACGAAGCCTTTCTCGACAAGAACGGCTCGCAGTTGTCCGACCACCCACCCATTTCCTCGACCTTCTCGTGGTCTCTGAACCCCGACTACAACCTCACCAACGCCTTCGGCGGACCGCACGGCACCCCTTTCTCGGACATTGCGCTGGCCGAACCGGGTCAAACGGTTAGCTCCGTCACGATTCGTTCGGATGCTCGAGTTGACGCTGTGACACTGGAAATCTCGGACCCCACGGAGAGCACGCTCTCTCACGGCGGCACTGGCGGTAGCCCCAAGAAGTTGGCTCTGAAGTCAGGCGAGTACATCACGTCTATGGAAGTGCACTGGGGTAAGAAGGAAGAGCGAACCCGCGTCTTCTATCTCAAGCTCGGAACGAGCGCGGGCCGCTCGATCGCCGGTGGAACACCGACGAGTGACAGCGCCAAGGTGGCCGCTCCGAAGGGATTCCAGCTCAGCGGCTTCCACGGTCGGGCTGACGACACCCTGGGCTCCATCGGTGCGATTTTCACGAAGGTGTCGAGCGGCGACAGCGCTCAAAATCAAGGCCAGACTGGGTCGGAGACGCAGCAGTAGACAGAGGGGCTGGCATCATCTGTAGTGTATCTTGGTCAACAGCCTTCTAATAAACGTTAACTGGCGAGTGCCTGCGACTGAGCGAAGTTTAGACGATTGCATTTGTGTTGGACCTCATTGTGACCTTGTCCAGCGGGGATTTGGGGGCAGGGGGGAGGGTTGCAGGCACTTCTTACCTCTTTAACAAGGTGAAGACAGCTGTGCTCAGCCGAAGCGCCTGACGATGTTGATAAGAACATCTTTTCATCAGCCAAATCTAATCTTGTCCGCTCTTGTTTTTCGTCACCGCCTTTGGAAGGACGTAGGTTTCTGGGATTGTGCGGTGGGCCCGACTGACAGCCGTTGCGGTTCATCTGCAGCCATTTTCCATTTTCGCTTTGCGTGGACATCAGAGGGAGGGGGAATGCTTCCAGTGAAGGTTGGCGACGTGCTCGAGTTCGATCCGCTGTCAGCGTCGAAGGATGGAGAGGGCGACAGCTCCAGTCCGACGAAAACCGAAGGAAGATCTCTCACCACAGGCCGAGTAGTCGAAGCTATCCCTGAAGATGAGGGAGGAAATGGCCACTGCACGGTACAGGTGTCACCTTATGAGCCCCTCCAGCCTCTGGACCTCAAGAAAACCTTTTTCAAGGTACTTAGCGTAGTCGCGAGTTGCTGCTGTGGATTTAGTCGTAACGCTACTAACGACTTTCGATCTGTACGAGCAGGTTGTGTACGAAGCCGGCGAGTTGAAAGCTCTGTCGTCGAGCATGGTGGGCTGGGAAATCGAGCTGGAGAGTGTCGATACGAAGAGGTTGGAGACCGGCGTCGTCAAGCAAGTGGACTGTGATATCAACTGCGCGTTGGTACTGTTTACAGGAGGCAGGAAAGAGTGGCTGGACCTAACGTTTTTCCGAGTCAAGGTTCCGGGGCATCAGGCTGGCAATGAATGTGCGAGTGGCAGTCCTTCGCCCAGTAACAAGCACAAGCAAAGTGAGGCTTGGCAATTTCCCAAAAAGGACGATGCTGGGGTGGAAGTGAGTCCAGTAACTGAGGACAGCGAGCCATCTTCACGTGGCGACTCCCCTGTGGTTGCTTCCCCGCTGAGCATGCCGCGAATCGATCCAGACGAATTCGAGTGGCACCTCGAAGGTACACACGTTGAGCTGTGCGATCCCACCGGACATTTTCTGGAAGGTGCCGCGCTGTGCTCCAAAACGGAGTCTCACCTCCAGCTCTACAACGAATCTCGAGGATTTTTTGAAATTGCGTGGTTGGTGCAGGGCTTCAAAGTGGTGATCCACGGGCTGGCGAGTCTCAAGACGTTCCCGATGGGACAGATCGTCGACGTGTACTCACCTTTGCTCGGAAGATTTCAAGGCGGCACGGTCCTCAAAGCCGCTGTACTCGGCCACCTGACCCCGGTCCGGTTTGCGACGAACAAAGCGGTCGAGTGGATTGATCTCAAGTCGCAGACCTTCAAGCTGGTGTTCCTTCCTCACATCACGGACGCGTTCGAGCACCTAGGAGACCGAGATGACGTCGCAAAACACTCCCCGCTTCGCACACACGGACACGACTCTCATCGTGGTCCGAACTTGGCGTATCCGCAGCTGCATGAAGGACAGGGAATTGAGCTTTTTGACGAGTACTCCAAGCAATACCTGAAGTACAAAGTGGCGGCACAGAGCAACTGGTCCAAAGTGGCTTACATCTTTGAGCCGCTCGAGAACCCCGGAAGGGGTTGCTCGGCGAAACACATTGTGAGTCCACTATCCAAGCTTCGCAGTCGACTGCTACTGCAACCCGGTCAATGGGAGGACTACCGCGGAATCCTCGTGGGCCACCGCGTTGATGTGTACGATCGCGTCGGGAAGAGTGTCATGAATGGGAAGATTCTCGCTGTCGGGGGCAGTGACAGCACGAGTGATACGCCCAGCGTACAGGTTCGCTTCAAGGACGGACACCAAGCGTGGGTTGACTTGCGCACGAAAAAAGTCAAGCTGCGAATGCACCCAGCCGCTGAAGTCGCTCCAGCTTCTGCCCCCACAACACCAGCAAATGCTTCACCTCGAGTGAAAAATACCGACGTCGTTGAAGCTCCTACCAGCGCAGTCACACCTTCTGAGCACAATACCCCCATAGCTCACCCGAAGAAGACTGAGCTAGCTCAATCCATGTCTGATCAGACTCTGTTCCGAATTCCAAGTGGAGCGGAGTCAGAAGCCCCCGAAAACACACTCCCCAAGTCGTCACCAATTGCTACAGAAATGGTAGTATCAGCAGCTGCGGGCAGCCCAGGACGGAGACCTTCAGCTGGAAAGCGCGTGCCTGCTCTTCACCGTCGAGCTAGCCAATCTGCTGACGTTCCAAAGAACCCTCAGCCGCTTCCAGACATTCAACCACTGGCAGATCCAGCACCGTTGCCTGCAACTAGCCCCAATAAAGAAGAAACCACAACGGCACCTGTAGTCATCTCCACCAAACCACTAGGCCCCGTGCAGTCTCCGCGTCTTGGTGACCCATCGCGTCCGTTGTCCCCAGGCGGTTCACTGCCTCCCGTCCAGCCAGGTAGCAATCCGAACTCCCCAAGCAAAATGCAGCTACCCGTTGGACCGGTGCAAGCTGCTCGAGAGCCCAACCTCGACCTTGTTGCGTCCGACCACGGTCATCCAGCGAATTAGCTGCGCAACGTCACAGATTTCTTAAGAAGCATCATGCGAAACATACGCAAAACTGCGAAACATACGCAGCTATTACCTTGTTGCGCAAGACAAGCAAAAGTCGTGCTTAGGTATCAGCAACGAGACGATCTTTGCCATTTTTCATCTATCAACCAGCAGTTCCAGTGGTATGCTTGTACACATCATGCACTTTAGAACGCCAGGGTCAGCATTTCTTCGATGCAGCTGTACCGAGCGCCTAGCAACTTCGCCCAGCGAAAACAGTTTACAGCAGTTCCATGCGCCCAGCTGCTCAATGATGAAGCGATAGCATTGATCAGCTATCGAAGTGGAGCAAATGAGCAAATCCTGCGTTCTTACGATGGGAATGCTTCAATTTCAACAGCAGCGCCTCACGCGATAGGAGCTGCCAGGCTTCATGCAAGCTGTATCCAATAGTGCTCGAACAAGCAAGACACGACCAGTGGTGACTCTATTCCGACGAATGAAGCTTCGACGGAAGTACTCAAAGGAAACTCACATATCCTTTCGGCGCTGCGCGACGAAGTTCTGGATCAGTCGAGCGACGTCCTAGCGCATTATTATGAACGACTACTGAAGCAGTGCCACAAAATCCCAAATCTAATTTGCGCAGTGAAGTGAAGTGCGAACAGCGACCTCGCGAACGGAGTCGCATGATGGTTTAATCGCAGCTGTGACCCCTTTGCCCATCGGACAGCATCACAGCCGTGTCGCCTTGACACGTTGCAACGGCACGTTGACACGGCAGCTGGAGACACAGAAGCAGCTCCGGAAAGCGGATCTCTTGGGGCACGTAGTGCGCTTCTTGTGCTGTTCGGACGGTGGTGCCCCGACCGCTGGAACGCAGCCTTCCTCTCAGTTTTCAATTGAGCTTCTTGAACCAAAGCCAAAGCCTCTCCTACCCCATAGAACAAGATGAAGACTCCGTCAAGTATCCTCGCTTTCGCGTCACTCGTTGCTACCACACACGGTCACGGCTACATCTCCCAGCCTAAGGCCTCGTACGAGCCCAACACGATCTATACCTCGTACAACGCCCTCACGACCGCCAGCATCAACGCGGGCTTCAACGGCGGCAAGTACGATGGCAGTCCGGCTGACAACGCCAAGGCGTTCACCGACCACTGGAACGCCACGGGCTACAAGTCTCTGCGCGAGATGGTGGACCCGATCGCGCCGGACTTCGGCAAGTCCCTCAAGACGGTGGACCCTGTGGACGTGACGGGCTACACGGAGATGTCGTGGCAGAACGACGAGTACAAGGAAGGTTTCATCGCGTCGCACTCGGGTCCGTGCGAGGCGTGGATCGACGATGTGCGCGTGTTCCACTACGACAACTGCGCCGCCGAGTTCACGGCGTACCCGGCCAAGATCCCGACCGACTACTCGTCGTGCAAGGGCGAGTGCTTCTTTTCGTTCTACTGGCTGGCGCTGCACGAGCCGAACTGGCAGATTTACAAGCAGGGCGTGCCGATCACGAACAGCGGTTCGTCGGACACGACCCCGTCGTCTGGATCGACTGCCGAGATGGCGACGGATGCGCCTGTTTCGGACGACAGTGCTTCTGCTGTGGACCAGACGGAGGCGTCGATCGGAGGCGAAGCTTCGGGTTCCGTTGAGCAAGCCAGTACCAGCACACCTGAGATCGTCGCACCGTCGACTCCGACGGTGATGGCGACGGAGGCGCCTGTTAGCAAGACGGACGTGACTCCGGAGACAACGACGGCAACGCCCGAGGTTTCGGAGACCCCAGTACCTACGACTGCGACCCCGTCGGTGCAGGACAACTGCCACTTCTAGAAGCCAATATTGTCGATCTAGGTGTTTCATTCGCTAAGGGCGAGGATAGAAGACCCAGAACGTCAGCAAGATCATGTAAACCTGGATAGATGTGTGCGTTTGGTTTCCAAACTTTTTGCGTCGACAGTTCACTCTATCACATGGAAAGTTCGTGAATATGTGTACCACGTCACATATTTCTCACAAACTCTACCACATCACTAAACCTTTTGGACCGCTCCCTCAATTACGATGGCGATGCTGGTGCGGGGCAAGCGCGCCTTAGTAGTAGGGCTAATGAACAAGCACTCTCTGGCTGCAGGAGTGACGCAGGCGCTCCTGGCCAATGGTGCCAGCGTCGTGGTGTCGTCCAAGACGCCGCTGAGCGAGAGCCATATCAAGAGTTGCGCCTTCCAGGTGCCCAGGGACTCGACTGCGTCGCTGCACTTTGAGCCGTGCGACGTAGAGAGTGACGAGAGCGTGGAACAGCTGATGCAGCGTTGTGGAGACGTATTTAACGGGGAGCTGGACATCCTGGTGCACTCGGTGGCCTTCGCACCTCGTGAAGCTTTTGCCAATGGGCTGCTGGACACGCCCAGAGCTGCGTGGACTCAAGCCATGGGCGTCAGCGCCTACAGCTTAGTGGCCTTGGCGAGGGCGGCCAAGCCGTTGATGGTGAAGGAGGGTGAGGAGAGAGGAGACCGAAGTGTGCTGGCCTTGACTTATGCTGGATCTTCCAAGGTGGGTGAGAGTGGAGCAGTGAACCGATAAAAATGAGTGTTGCTGACTATGGTGCGGTGGCTTTTTCTAGGTGGTGCCGAACTACAACGTAATGGGGCCGGCCAAGGCGGCGCTGGAGGCGACGGCAAGACAGCTGGCCTATGAACTGGGGCCAGAGGGCATCCGCGTCAACTGCTTGAGCCCTGGACCCATGAACACCGTGTCTGCGCGCGGCATTCCTGGAATCTCGGTGCGTTGAAGCTCTTGGGTTTTTGGAGTGAGGTTGATGCTCGTGATGACTGAAAATGGACTGTGTTGGGTAGAAAATGAGGAAGTATGCGGAGAATCACGCCCCCCTGCGGCGCAACAGCTCAAGCGGCGATGTGGGATCAGTGGCCGCTTTCCTATCGAGCGATCTCGCGGCGTCTGTCACGGGCCAAACGATTTACGGTACGTTGCTATCCTGTCTTGACGGAAGATCAAACTGTGCTCTGACGTGACTTTAAACTGAAAAATGCGCTTGCAGTGGACGGTGGTCTGAGCGCGATGGCTCCGTACGCGAGGGAAGAGTAATAAGAGTGCGGATATATGGGAACCAGGCAACTGCATCGCAGTCAAAAGGTCTTCCTGCTTCTCTTTCTTGCAGTTTGGAGTCGAATTTTGATCAGTTACGTCGAAGTACATGTACTCGATAAGTCAAATACGGTTGAAGTTGGGTCACTGCCTTCAATGTATTACCACGAGACAAATCCGAGGCTTCAGATACTTCGAAGAAAGCAGCCTTGGTGTCGACACCAAGCTGAGCTCAAGATCGACGCTGTAGAATGAAAATTCTGTTCGTCCAGATATTTGCTTGATTCGTGAGAAGATGTCTAAATGTCGAGAAGCGAAGATCCGACAAATTCCTAGCAGTCACACGCGCCATAACCTGTTGAAGCTGCTTGCCACGGATAGATTGCCGAGCTATTGAGGATCTCAATTCGAGATGGATGACACTCTTCCAATCGCAGATTTCAAATCTTCGTGCACGCTAAAGCGTCGGCTGGTATTGAAGCATGTCGTGGCGAGAGGCAATAACAACTGGTGCACTGCTGTTTTTACTGTTCGACAGAGGCGCAGCCGCTGCTGTTGCCGTCTGCTGCTGTGCCCACTTTACGGATCGATCCTGGGCACGGATCGCTATAGCGTTAGTTTCTCATTGTTGGCGTCTCACCTGCCCGTGAAGATACACCAGCAAGTATCTATAATGCGTTTTACCATTACTGTACCATAAAGTACTCAAGTTTTATCGTGTGTGGCATCTGATGTCGACGATGGTGTCTTCACCGCTGGAATGCAACCCCCAAAGGCCAAGACGTTAACAACGAATCCATTCTTGCTCAAGAATCTTGAGTTCTCTGTAAAATCGAGCCACAAAAGAGCACGTTTTTGTAGTTTTTGCAGATCCGAGCACTGTTGCCTGCTGTAGAGTGTGATGTGCTGGTGGTGCTTATCGCCTCACTTTACAAAGCACTTCAAGTACCTTAGCGCATCGATGCAAGCACAATGGGAGGCGAATAGTTCGTTCATACCACGGCGCACCAAAGCTGTCTTGGATATCGGTGTCGGTGAGCCTATCTTATACGGTAGAGCTCCGTCGCTATACCTTCGGAAGTTTTGGCGCACTTGTTAGTGCACCCTTAACTTTTTTCATAAAAGATACTATTAAGGGCGCCGGGCGCCCTTAACGATATTGTGATATTTTGTGGGTTCGTGAAAGTTCCCGGGTTCGTGAAAGTTCGCGAGGACTTTAAAATACCGGTACTGAAGATGTTCCATTAATTACGAGAAAAAATGGCCAGTAATTGTGAGACGTTCATTTAAGAAAACGCGCCGCGTGGAACGAGTGGAGCGCGCGTCCTGCAGCTGGATTTGTCTCTGACGCCTCCTGTGGCAGAACTGCCCCCTCCCTCCCTGAAGCCCCCTTCGCTGGTGCCCACGTAACTACAGCAAAATCTGGGAGCAGATATGAGCGAAGGTACGTCACTGCTAATGTAATTGATCCATTGTGAAGTACTAACAAATACTGGATCTTCACCGCAGATTCTGGCTTTGGGATATGTCCATCTTCGGCGGACAAGTCTGTCGATGATTTTGTCGCTCCCAGCGAGCGTTCCGATGGTGAAACGTGCGATAATCTCTCTGGGGGCAGCTCTTCTTCAGACGAGGGTCTTTTTGGGAGCAGCCCCTCTTCAGCTGATCAGGTGGACGAGGATCGCAGTAAGAGCAGCTCTTCTTCAGGCGACAGTGGTGGGGAAGAAAATGAGGACATGTGCAAATCTATCGGCAATCTAACTGAGGTCGGTTCCTCTTCTGATGATCAAGGAGACGACGGCTGCGACGAAGATTTTGTTTACGTGAGCGATTCAAGTGAGGAGCTTCAAGAAATGCTCGATGCTATTGGTAAATATGCTTTCTTTCCTGGTTCGGTGTGTACTCGTTGATTGCTTAACGCCCAGTATAATACTGTCTTGCGCAGAAGTTCCACGTCGTTTATCCATGCAAATCAAAAAGCCGGGCAAGAAGAAACCAAAACACGGTCAACGCATGAAGCGAAAGAAAAAGAAGAGACCCGCATACGAAAGATCAAGTCGCGAGAGCAACGACAGTGACCAAGAAAGTATTGCGGAAACAATGTCACTGTATTCGTCGGATGAACACGATGGGTCTCGTGACACTTGGCAACAAGACGTAACGGCAGACCGGACACCACGTATTAGGCGCACCGAAACGTACAAAGAGCGTGTGGCGATGTCCAATTCCCGCAAAGACATCCAGAACAAGATTCCAGCACTCCCACAGCTCGTGTTTTCCACGTGGGGCGAGCTTAATGAAGTCGTTGAGCAGTACTGCACCAAGCACAAACTTCTATTTCGAGCAAGAGATACCCAGACTGTCCGCAAGCACAACTCGTACGACTTGCTATGCTGTTTTTACGATAGTAACATAACTGATGGATTGTATACTGTTGATAAGGTTGAAAGCGATCAAGATTCCTGCGAAGATGGAGTACAGCTTCAAGGTGTTTCGCTGTACGCATGGGTGTCATCAGAAATCACGTGCTAAAGGTCAGCGAAGCACGCCGGTACGCTTTACGGATTGCAAAGCCCGATTCACTGCACAAGTGAAGCAAATTGCTGGTGAAGGATCTAATAGAGAGTGGAAAATCATTCTCCGGAACTGGGTAAGTTTGTTTCTGTCTACAAACACCGTGAATACAGCTAACACTATGCTGGATGTGTAGACATGGACTCACAATCACCCTACGAATGATGCCATTTTTTCTGGGTATTTCGGTGCTGGATCTATTCCAGAGGATAGCCAGGTGTTGGATGAAGTTTGTCTTCTTGCAGATGCGAACGCAGAGTCGCATTATATTCGAGACTATTTGTCAAGTGCGCTGGAACGACAAGTGACACCACAACAAGCTCGCAACATCGTGCAGAGAGTTCTAAAGAATACTTCTGCTGAAGAGAAGCTGATGGCTATGCTTAACGCTCTTCATGAGAACGATGGTCACGACGTTCTTGTGATACAGGATCAAAACGATGTCACATGTGGCGTTGTGATGCAGAGTGCAGTCCAGAAGCTCGCGTTGAAGCAGTGGGGTGAGACCTTATGCATGGATTGGACTTACAACACGAATAACTTGGGTTTTCATCTCGGTAAGCACCCTATTGATGCGGCACCCTTATCTCTGATGCGGCACCCTTAACACACACTATGTGTGCTCGTGTTTCTGTAGGAAGTCTGCTCGTTACAAGTTCAACAGGGCGTGGTATTCCTGTTCTTGACTTCATCGCACTGGATGAAAGGATCGAAACTATGGAGATTATTCTGGAGTTTTTCAAGTCTCACAACCCTTCGTGGACTGCGATCGAGACGGTTGTGATTGATAAAGACTTTAAAGAGTGGAGCGTGCTTTCAAGGTGCTTTCCGCAGGTGACCGTTCTGCTGTGCCAATTTCACACGATGGCAAACTGGAAAAAGGTCATCAAGAGAGTGAAGTACGGTCTCAACGGCGCCCAACAAGATGAGGTGGAATATTCGATAAAGCAGATGATGTACAGCACAACAGTTGAAGCTTTCAACCGAGCGAGAGATGGTTTCGAGAAGTTTTGCAAGGGTGAGTGCGCTGATATTTCCAACATACCCTGTCCTGAGATTTTCTCGTATTTTCAGGAGAACTGGGAGTCGTGTAGTGATATGTGGTCGAATCATGGACGTGGAAAATACTTCACAGCAGGGAACACTACAACGAATCGGATTGAAAGCAATTGGAACCAGCTCAAGCGACTTCTTGGAAGAAAAACTCGGATTGATCACATGATTGCAGGGCTCCTCCAAAATCAAGTGAATGTTGTCAACAATGTGTTGACTTCGCTGCGCAAATTTTCCACTCAATCTCGTCCAGTGGACACAGTACCCCCATTCCTGCAGAAAGTATCCGCTCAGCTCTCCAACGACACGTTTGCGAAAGTGTCAGCGCAATGGGATTTATTCATGGTAAATCACAAGGAAGCCAAATGCGTGCAAGAGTCAAGTCAGAATGAGTGGAGAATCTCGTTACCGGGCACTGTCTGGCTTGTGGATGCGCTGGAGTGGTCATGCACCTGTATGTTCTATAAAGGTCGCCGGCTCCCTTGCCAACACATTATGATTGTCGCTAGTAAAGCTCACGGAATTGAAGCTCTCCCCGCGGCTACAGTGCCCACAAGGTGGAGCATGACGGAGACCTCTGCATTGTACAGCACGCTCGAGAGTAGTTTGACCCCGCTTCGCAACGTCATTGGAATGGTGAAAGCTCGACAGAGCACTGTCGTTTCATCACAGTCGTCTTCGGCAACTTTAACTCATTTGCCAGCTGCAACGAACCCTGATCAACGTTTGGGCCGACGTACAATCAAATATGTCCGACTGAAAAGGAAGGAACAAGCAAACATGGTTGTCTTGTCGGATGCAGAGAAATATTCCCGAGCCCAGTCTGCCTTCGAGCCTCTTATTGCAAAACTTAGTGGATTATCGACTGTTGACTACTACCAGCAAATGAACAAGTGGAAGACAGTGATTGACCGAGGAATATCTGACTGTGGGGCGGAGATGACATCAGCCAAGGCCGGTGACGAGAGTGACTCCGACAGCTTTTTCGATCAACTAGACTATGCAGAAGTAATGGCCGAAATGGAAGCGGATCAGGAACTAGCAATGGAAGAAGGATCTCTCGCTAGCATGGCGCGAACCCGGATCCTATCTGATGCAAGTATTGACGCACCCGAATCCGATGGATCGAATGTTCCCCCCACACAGCCAACAGCAAGTGCTCCTATACCAACTTCAGTGGGCAGCGACAACGGGAGGGGTGGATTAAACAAAGCGCCGGCCAAAAAACGCAGCGTGGAAATGATACGGCTGCCAGCGCCTCGAGTCCGGACCCGGAAGAAACTAAGGCAAGGATGGATCACGTCTCAGCCAAAATATGCTGCTGTTTTGATCTCATCTGAGGTGACCACAACGATGTCAAGTATTATTCAGTGGGCGTACTATCATCCAAGCGTGGAGAAAGTTGCAAATGTGCTCGAACAGTATCCAGTTATCATGACGGACAAGTTCATTCAGGCTCGACCTGTGACCTGCAAAATAGCCACAGAGTCTGATGCGGGTACGAGTGCGAAGCAACACAGTTTTGTTGTACCGGAACCCTTTCTAAGGAAAGCAGAGGCAAGCATGGCACAGAAGCACGCTGAACTGGTCGCAGACAAGAAGACTGCGCCGTGGGGTCTTATGGTGTCGATGGGTAAGGATGTTGTCGCCGTGCACAGGTATGTGGGTTTTTATCTGGATGATTTTGGCTAAGGGCGCCCTAACAGTGATAAGGGCGCCCGAAGGTGGATTCGCCTGTTGCGTACTAGTGTTGTTCACGTACTCACATATCATTGTGCAGCTCGTTTCTTTACAGTATGAGGTCCTTCTACCGCTTAAAGACACAATCGACCAAATATCGACTCGACATTGCATGGTTAAAGCAAGAGTGGCGCTTTGTTCAAGCTCACCCTGTCGAACCATTTTCACTGGAAACTAAAACGAATGGACTACTCCATTCTGAAGCAGCAAAAGTTCATGAAACTCTTGCTTCTGACGTATTGCAAAAGTATTCAACGCTTTCGTTGATGACAGAGTTCAAGACCAAGTCCGGTTCATGTGTCGTGAAGTTTTGTGATGTTGTCGATGGAGTTCTCCGGGATGGTATGCTCAACGATGCCATCATCGATATGGGACTCAAGATGATAGCAGAATGTGCTCAAGATTGTGTCGCATTTTCAGCGTTGGTTTCGGATGTGGGGTGGCCCTCATTTCCATCTCAATGGCTCTCTGAGACTTCTTACGTAGTCGCACCGCTGCACTTGAGTTCGGACCACTGGGGTGTCATTATTGTGGAGATCGCATTCCCGACAACACTGAAGGCGCACTTCTACGAGCCGCTACATCAGACTTGTTATCGAAAACAACTGAAAGACTTCTGGAGGGATGACATGCGGCCATACCTGGAGAGATGGCATAGCGACAGCGGTGCTAAAGAACGGTTTCCAAAAGAAATAATCACGAAGTGGATCAACGAGCCTGCTCAACCGGATCTCAGAAGCTGTGGAGTGATGATACTGGGACTTGTTTACGCGTACGTGCGCAATGCCCACCGCTTCGAGCGCCACCGCATTACGGAAGCGTACATCAGTGTGGTACGGCTGAGACTAGCTTGGTTGCTTTTGTGTAGCACAAAAAGGCTTCAACCAAACGAGTACAGCATCGTTGAGATGCAAGCGACTGACGAGGAAATCTGCAAATTCATGACTCCACAGTGATCAGCTGTAGTAGTAGTATTGCTGCGCTTCTTAACTCAAGAATGTCACTTTTTGGTTAAAATCTTGACAACGCTTTCCAGCAAAACCCCAAGCGAAGTCGCGTGGCCGCCCAACCGAAGACCCCCGGCAATGCTTGCGGCGAGCCCATTGATAATCTCTGCTTCTCGCTGCAGCATCGTCTGAAGTTCATTGTGCGCATACTGCAGGTCACTCAGCGCCTCAGACATCATCTGCATCTTGACTTGAAGCTGTTGGAGTTCCAGCGCTCTGGAACGGAGCAGCTCTCGCGCCAACGCTTGATTGTTCATGTTCTCCCCTTGATCGTTTATGATAGAAAGCTTCACTGAGTTGACAACATTTACAATAGCGAATTCACTATGGTGAATCTTCGCCTCCAATGTTTCCCCCTGGTAATATATTCTCATCATTAAGGGCGCCCGAAGTTCCTTTGGGCGCCCTTAAGCTGTTGTGTTGTTGTAGTTAAGGGTGCTCAAGCGATTAAGGGTGCTCCAAGCCGATCGTGCTGTTGTAATTAAGGGTGCTCTAACGCCGTTCAAGTTTTGGCCGCTCCACAATTTTGCTCAGGATGGGACATTGAGACCCCATTGCAATGCTGTATGATCGTAGAAGCGCTGCGGATCGGAGCGCCACGATAAAGCCTCTCACATTTTAATCGCCCGTTTCTCGACAAGAACTCTCCAGCACACCGGAACCAGCCAAGTCGCCAAGTTAGTCGAAAACATGAAGACTATCTCCAGTGCTATCATTACTCTAGCTGCACTTGTCAGCAGTGCGCAGGCCCACGGCTACATCTCCCAGCCCAAGGCGTCCTACATCCCCAACACGATCTACACGACGTACAATGGTCTGACCGGACCCAGCGTCAACAAGGGCTTCGACGGCGGAATTTACAACCACGAACCGGAGAACAACGCTAAGCAGCTCACGGAACACTGGCCGGCTACGGGCTACAAGTCGCTTCGCGACATGCTGGACCCGATTTCTCCTGGCTACGGAAACTCGCTCGACACGGCACAGCCTATCGACGTGAGCGGCTTCACTGAGATGTGGTGGCAAAATGACGAGTACAAGGAAGGTTTCCTTGGCTCCCACCACGTGAGTTGCACGCCCCCTTCAAGTCATGTTTTGTGTCTTCTTGTGGCTAACCTAGCTTCTTGGTGGTGCTTCGTAGGGTCCGTGCGAAGGCTGGATTGACGACACCATGGTCTTTCACTACGACGACTGTGTCGCCGAATTCCCAGGCTTCCCTGCCAAGATCCCTACGGACTACTCCGCCTGCAAGGGCGACAAGTGTTTGTTTGTCTTTTACTGGCTAGCCGTCCACTCGCCAGAATGGCAGATCTACAGTACGTTCACAAGAGCGCTCGGGTGCGCCGAAGTTGTGTAGTTTCTAACGCTCTGCTTGCTTCTTGTAGAGCAATGCGTGCCCATTTCGAACGGCGGCTCGGGCGAAGTCGCTGGTGAGGCTTCCACCACGGATCAAATGACCCCTGAAGCCACGACTGCGGCTCCGTTGACGACGGACTTCACGCAGATTGACACGACCACAGCCCCGGCGGCGACTCCTGCTACCGTTACCTCTACGGAGACGACAGGAACTGGTTGCAAGCGCCGCATGCGTAGCTAGATCTTGTGACAGAGTGCTGCCCTGTCTAGTTGAGTCGTCGACAGAAGAGGGTCGTTTAACTGGCACCGAAGGTGCATCTTGTGCGTAAATAATGTTGTTCCGATGTGCAAACCAAACTTTTCCTCGTTGAATAAATTGATAACCTCCCATCCCCGCACAGATTGAGCTGCTGCAAGACCAAACGTTGATATATGTAGTGCAGATGCGCTTTCGCGCGGTAGTAGACACGTCTTCTCCTGTCTTGCTGTGTTTCAACGCTGCATATTCTTCTCGCTCCTGGGCTCCGTGATTTGATGCCGAGACCAAAACCCCAAGCAAAGTTGGATGGCGAAGAAGGAAGCGATCGAAAGGTTACCATTTGAGCTGGGCACATTGTGTGTGTGTTATCTAGGAGGGAGAACCCAGGGGTCTGTGCATTCTCCACGCATCTGTCTGGTCGGTGCGTACGAACTTTTCACTGACCGTGTGTTCTCTGTAAAAGCTTATCTGTATCTGCAGCTCATGTAGGCGTTCGCAAGCATCTGGAACTCCTGTCTTGGACGATTGGTGAGGTCATAGTGATGAAATTGCCGGCTGGATCGAGGAAATACCCCCGGAAAAGCGAGGCATCAAGATGTTCACGCGACGGCGATAACGGTACGCTTACCAAAGTTGTTCGTCGGTGCTTGCTGAGACTAATTAATACCATGGTCCGAGGGCCTTGCTGTAGCTAGCTCCATCCATACCCTCACTTTTCAATTTCCTCGTTTCTCAAGAAGCTCTCCTCCTCTCTTCACCCCTTCAAGAACCCAAGATGAAGACCAGCTTTCCTTTTTCGGCCATCATGATGTTCTCGTCGGTGATGGGTAGCGTTCAGGCGCACGGATACTGCTCGAAACCTGCTGCCACGTTCAAGCCCGGTGAAGTCTACACGAACTACGTTGCTACTACCAGCTCCAGCATCAACAAGGGCTTCGACGGCGGAATCTACAACTACGCTCCTGTGGATAACGCCAAGCAGTTCGCGGAGCACTGGCAGGCGACGGGGTATTCTTCGTTGCGCGAAATGCTGGATACGCTTGTGCCGGGTTGTGGAAACACGGACGACACAGCTGCACCCGTTAACGTGGCCGGCTACACTGAGATGTGGTGGCAAAACAACGAGTACCAGGAGGGATTCTTGGAGTCCCATCACGTACGTTGGTCCGCCTAAGCGTTGCTTGTGAATAGCCTCACTAACCTTTTCACCATTTTGCTAGGGTCCCTGTGAAGCCTGGATTGACGACACCAAACTCTTCCACTACGACGACTGTAGGGCGGAGTTCCCATCGTTCCCGGCCAAGATCCCCACGGACTACTCGTCGTGCAATGGCAACTGCAAGTTTGTCTTTTACTGGCTGGCACTCCACTCGCCCGAGTGGCAGGTCTACAGTACGTTCATCCGAGCACGTTTTGCCACTTCTCCATGCAGATTCTAATGTCTGGTGCGGGTTTGTTTCAACAGAGAACTGCGTGCCTATCTCGAACAGCGGCTCAGGAACGACCACTAGCTCAAGCAATGTGAACACGCCTTCGCTTGCGTCCAGCACCACGGGCTCAACTTCGCAATCTACTTCGAACACGGCTTCGGGTGCGAACGGGGCATCCACCAACACGAGCTCCGGTTTGCAGACTCAAGCGTTCAGCTTTGATACTGTAGCTGGGGAGGCTGCATCCCCGACGGCCACGGAGAAATGTAATGGCCGTATTCGTCGCGAGTGAGTAGAGCTCGGAGACTACAGTACCAGTAGTCGAGCGTGATTGTCCGCAGCACTTTGTGTGCACCGTATCGTTTACAAATTCAATGTGAAGAGTGGCTTTGCCTGAGTTTCTTGCCCATCTTGATGACACTAGCACGTTCGTCCCAACGACATGCTGCCCTCGATCCTGCACGGACTTCATTCTGCAAAAGGACTCGAGTGAAGAACTCAACGGTAGCTTCATTGCTGATGGTGTCGTTTTCAGACTTGTACGTCTTCGCAGGAGTCTACGCGGTGGGGCGCTATCTGCTCAGTCCGGACGATAACTTTGGCGAGGAAGACAGAGGAACCGCGAACCTGAACGAGCAGAACTTCATCATGTTACTCTTCGCTCTCGTCACTGTCGATGGCAGGCTGGCCTAATTGGCGGCAAGATTGAGGCAGTAATTGCTCTTCTTGGGTCAATAACAAGAAATCGATGCTTGAAGGCGTTCACTTGCTCCTCTTGTTACAACTTCCACGAATTCAAACTGCAAAGTGGAGGCTACCACAAACGTCGACACCTTTTAGATGTTGCGGAGATTGACGATCATACAGCGACGACTGTTTCGCTCCTAGTTGCGTTGCTGTGGGCCGGTGCCATTGAGGCTTCAAGCAGTCGATGCCATTGTTGGCGGAGTGACTGTCCCAACTACAGCCGCACTCTCCGTACTGGCACCGTTGACGATGGGCGTGCACTGTTTGTAGATCTGCCATTGGGGCTCATGCAGTGCCAGCCAGTAGAAGGTGAAGGTGCAGCTTCCACTGCAGGACGAGTAGTCGATGGGGATCTCAGCCGGGTACGCAGTGTAGTCACGGCGACAGCAATCGGACTGGAAGACGCGCGTCTTCGCTCCTTTGCTGCTGTCGATCCAAGCCTCGCAGGGTCCGTGGTGCGACTCAATGAATCCCTTCATCTCTTGGTCGTTCTGCCACTTCATCGACTGCAGCGAGCTCACGTCCACCGGAGAACCAGTGGTGACTGTGTGGCCGCATGCAGGCTCGGCGGGGTCGATGAGGTCCCGGAGCGTCTTGAACTGCGAGTTGCGGAACGCCGTGGTGAACGTGTTGGTGTTGGTCTGGGGGCTGTCGTTCCACTTGAGTCCGGCGAACGCGGCATCGCTGGACTCGGAGATTTTGGCGGTGTACGACGTGTTGATGCCGTTGGGGAAGTTCGCAGCGGGCTGCGAAAGGTAGCCGTGCGCGCTGACATGTAGAACACCGACAGCAAGACACGCGAAGCTGAGGAGGAACTTCATGGTGGGGAACTGGAGACGTGGACGGAGTGGTCTTGAGGTGGCAGAATGAGGAATGCTTCCGGCCAACATCGATGTAGCAGTCGATCATCCTCGCTTCATCACTTTCCTCTGCAGTCGTCGACATTGTTGAGAAATATTGCAGCCAGCTTGAAAGCCATGGGTCGATCCTCTCGCCCACGAGCTCGCTGCTCATCTAAGCCTTAAGTGGGGGTGCTGTGAGTGTGTGCGCGGAGCATGCGCGGGCAGTCGTAAGAACACGGATCGGTCGTGAATAACCAGCGGATCAT
Organism: Phytophthora chlamydospora; assembly: GCA_012295415.1. Classification (NCBI taxonomy): domain Eukaryota; phylum Oomycota; class Peronosporomycetes; order Peronosporales; family Peronosporaceae; genus Phytophthora; species Phytophthora chlamydospora. The sequence goes on from JAABLK010000256.1 coordinate 38,169, forward strand.
GGACTGTTTTAAGCTTCAGTGCGCCTTCATGACCCTCGGAATGCAACCGTCCATTTTGATTCCGCGGGGCCACCGCGGCAGCATAAAGCGCGAAGAATTCCTGGCAGAATCAAGAGCTCCAGGCTGTATGGGTGAAGCTCGCATCGACAACTCGACGAGCAAGCGAAACAGTATGCCAGCTGGTTTCGCGAAGAAGGTGTCGCCGCTGGCGGCCATGTATGCAATCTGACACGAAGGCGCCCACCCTTTTCGGAAACTCTACACTATGTACTCTTCATAAGTCGTGACACCAAGATTTAAGCGCTCAAAACAGGGCGTTGCACTGTGAAAACCTATATCGATAGTTA